>JAVXUO010000644.1:600000-865368 GCA_033065855.1 Escallonia rubra | reverse complement strand
GTCGGGATCTGGAGGGAGATCGGCGGGGGAAGGTGGGTCGGGAGCTGGAGGGAAGTCATCGGGGCGGGGGGGCGGGAGCTGGGGGAAGTCGGCGGCAGGGGGGTCGGGAGCTGGGGGGAAGTCGGCGGCAGGCAGGGGGTCGGGAGCTGGGGGAAGTCGGCGCAGGGGGGTCGGCGGGGCCAAAAGCCACGGGCAAGGTCACACTCGCGGAGCCGGTCCCGTTCTGAAAAAGTTGAGCAGCAAATGTGGGTGAAACCACGCAGCGAGCGCGGGGCGGCCACCGCGAAATGTGACGACGGAACCGGTGCCGCCTCCGCCAACGGATGAAGCCGAAGCTATGGGAGGTGGTGAGACGGGAGTGCCACTTTCATTTGATGATGCGTCGGTGAAGACGTACGATCCCGATCCGGATAAGTCGGTCACGCCATTGAGAGTAAAAGGGGTAATACCGGCCGTCCCTGGCCGAGAGTTGTGGAGGGAGCTGGCCATCCGTGTAGCTGATGGTGCGTTCACGGTGCCATGGAGTGGGGCGTCGATGAGGGAGGAGCCACGGATGCCGTCACCATATGTGCGGGCCCCTAGCTGGGAGGATGCGCCCGTGCCGTCACCGAGGTATGTGGCGGGGTTGTTGGTGGAGCGTGCGGATATACCTTGGGCACCTGTGGTGTTCAAGGGGCACGGAGCGATGCCGATCGGGTGGGATTTCTGGTGCGATCACATGATGGAGGTGCCGAGGTGGGCGGCTGTATTGGATGTGTTGGGGTTGGTGCCGGCGATTGATATTACGGCGAGGGGGGTGGAGCTTTATAGAGACACGCCGGGGATGACTTTGCTGTTGTCGCGATGGAGTACTCAGACACACACCTTTGTGACTGAGTTCGGAGAGATTGGGCCGACGCTGCTCGATGTGATGATGCTGACGGGCTTGCCGATGCATGGAGAGTTGGACGCACGTGTGACGCGGCTGACTAATGATGAGCGGGTGTTGCAGACGCAGTTGCTTGATATTTTGGCGGAGACGAAGACGCATCGCAAGGCGACATATAGCGGGTGGCTCCGATTGTTCTATGGCACGCCGCAGGTGAGGTCGGGGCAGAAGTTGGGCAATGCGGCTCATTTTGTGATGGGGCCGTATCACAATGACGAGCGATATGAGATGGTGGCCTTTTTGATGATGTACTTGTCGAGGTAAGTGTAATGCGTTCGTGCCTGTATGTTCGTAGATGTGATGCAAGTTGAGATTGTGTATAATGCGTTGGCGTGTTGTTTTGTTTTGCAGGTTCGTGTTTGAAGGGACGCCGGAGGATGGTATATCGGCGAAGGTGATTCCCCTGGCGATTCGGATGGCGCAGGGGAAGCGTGTTGGGCTAGCTCCCGTGTACCTGGGCACCATGTACTCGCGATTGGATCAGTTCGTGAACGATGTGAAGAGGTCGCACGGGCGGTACCAAGTGGCGACCTACGTGGATTGGATGTTCCTGCAGCGGTACTTGTATGAGTGCTTTCCAGACTATCGTCCGACAGGATATCCGCTCGAGCATCCAGCACCGAGGACGAGGACAGTGATGCACAGCGGCAGATCGCGGGAAGTGGCATTATGGTGCAGCGGGGCGCGGGCATGTGCATGGGCGGGCATCAAGAGGCCGGAGTGTCCATTGGCGCGTTTGATAGATGCAAGGGAGGCGTGCGTGGTACGTCCGTATACAGAGATGCATGCGTCATACGGAGTGCCCCCTTGGTTGCACGGGCAGGAGATGACGATAGACTTGAGCAGAAGGGGGGTTTTGCCACCGGCGGACGTTGTGCTCCTGGTGGCGTACTTTCCAGGTTGGCTGCCGGTGATGACGGATGACGGCGCGAAGCCTGCAGAGAACCTTTATTACGTGGCTCGGTATTGCCCGGACCGGTTGTCGCGTACATTTGGTTATGACTTAGAGCCGCCATGTGGGTATCGTAGCCCGTGGAGTGTGACGACCGCCTTCGGGTACACGCGGGATGATAGAGTCCGCGAGTGGCCGGCACCTGTGGTAGCGTGGAGGAGGCCAGGGAGAGCATCAGTGGGGGTGGTGACGGCGGAGTATGCACAGTGGTGGGAGCGCCTGCGGGCGGTCTTGGCGGAGTGGTTGGCACAGCCATCGGGGACACGACGGTTGGTTGACGTGTATGCCTGTGACCGGGCATTGAGCTTGATATCGATGACAGCGGCGAGGCAGGCCGGTATGCTGGTGCTAGTGACGGGGAGTGCGGTTGTGAGTTCGGAGATGGATCCCGATGAGGAGGGCGAGGAGTCCGAGGAGGAGGCTCCAGAGGAGGACCATGGGGAGGAGCCAGTGGTGGCGGTACTGCGCGGGCGCCCGGGGCCGACAAGGGGCCCTTGTCGTTATTGCGAGTGGGCATGATGGAGGGGGCTCGTCAGGCGAGTGCGGGTTCTTCAGACTTGCGGCTGACAGGATCGAAGAGGCTGCGGGAGGTGTCAGAGGAGCCAGTGGTTGAGGTAGGTCAAACCATGGCCGTTTTTGATTGAATCTCGCTTTGCTTGCGTTTGTTGTCTTTTGATGTTTATATAAAAATATGCTAACGGTTGCTTTTGGACAGGAGTACGGTGGACAGGCGGTGGAAAGCGGCAGCGGTGCGCACGTAGCGGTTGAGACTGAGGCGGTGAGAGCAACCGAGGTTGATGAGCCAGTAGGCGGGGATGAGCCGATAGCGTTTGGCGTGTCGGGGGCCGTGGCTAGTGGCGGGGTGTGTCCACCACCAGAGGGCGAGGAGGTGGTGGATGATGCGTATGGTGGCTTGGTCGACGAGTCGTTGATGTTCGATGCCAGTGGCTACTGGTGGACAGGCGCGGCGACGGAGACTGCGGCGGTTGAGCGGGGGGATTTGATGGAGTTGGAGCCTGTAGTGGCGATTCCGATTCAGGAGGTAGAGATCCCGGTGCAGCCGGTGCAGGCTGTTGCGGTGGCGTCGTCAGGGTCGGCCGTTGAGGCGAGTGCGACGTTAATGGCGATGCACTCGATGACCGTCGGTGCACAGGCAGCCGGAGAGGTACGTGAGAGGCCTGTGATGGCGTCGAGTGGCACAGCGGCCGGAGAGGCGAGTAGGGGGTCGTCGAGCGGTCAGGCTGACGTGGTACTATGGGAGAACCTTCAGCTACCTTCGGAGACAGTGCGCCGGTTAGAGATGGTGAAGGCGGCGTATCCGCAGACGTTTGCGGGGGTAGACTTGGAGAACCCGGTGCTGCAGAGATGGGTGTATTCAGGTTTTGTGGAGTGGCTGCTTCCGTTCGCGAGTGTTCCGGCGACGGGCTGGACGACGGGGTTTATTGAGCGGTCGCTGAGAGAGTTCGCGACGTTCACTTCGTTGGGTGTTCAGCTAGATTGGTTGGCCGAGTTCTTTAGGTCGAGGAGCGAGGGTGGTGGTGTGGGCGAGAGGATGACCTTGGTACGTATGGAGGAGATGCTGCTCGAGAGGCGCCGCCAGGGGTTAGAGGTGGAACGATCAGAGATCAACGGAGAGTTGGTCGTGATTGACAGAGAGGTGGTGGAGATAGAGAGGCAGCTGGCGGATTTGCAGAGACGTCTGAGTGATCTTCAGAGGCGGCGGATGGATGCCGAGGTGCGAGAGGCGGATCGTTTGAGGCGGCAGGCTGAGTTCGAGGCGGAGCGGTCGGCGCTGCAGGTTCAGCGTCAGGCATTGCAGGCGTTTAGCGCTCACCCGGTAGCCGTTTTGTTATCTAGCTTCCGATAGGTTTATCGTAGACTTGTTGTCTAGGGAGTGCCCGATAGTGGCCAAAGACGTTTTATGTATGCATACATCTATTTTGCTGGCTCATGAAATGTGATTGCATGCTGTTTTGTTAACACTGTCGTGGGTGCATGGTATAGTCGTTTGTATATTGCGATTGTGCGTTGCTTCTGTTGGATGTCGTTTGTATATCGAGAACAAATACTTGATAACCAGAAATGAAATATAACAGTAAAGGCCAAGTAGGGAGTGAAAGGATTGTACATTGCTAATGTGTGGATTAAGGAATGCATCTTTACATAAAAAAAGAACTCGTAACAAGGAACAAAAGTACATGCCAGTACATGTGCGTGCATACACAAAAGGTTGGGTCGTGGGTGGGGGACATGTCGCAAGCTGATCATGCATAGTACTTCTTCAGATAGCGACCATTGACAGGGGCGGTAAGTTGTCCGTCGTCTGGATTGAGCAAGAGGTACGAACCATTGCTTCTGGCAGTGTGTATTTCGAATGGCCCCTCCCAGTTAGGTGTAAACTTAGGAGCTGACAAATTGGCCCGTACATGCTTGGCGGCTTGGAGGACAAGGTCGCCTGCTGCGAAGGAGCGAGGTTTGATGGTCTTCCCGTAGGCTTTGACAAGCTTCTCATGATATGCTTTCATTCGCCGCATGGCAGTAGCTCTCTTCTCATCAAGGCTCTCAAGTGCCACCATTCTGGTTTCCTCTTCCCCGAGACCACTGCTGAGGGATAGACGCGCCGAGGCGACTGCGATTTCGGCTGGCACTACACATTCGTCCCCGTAGACGAGGGAGAAGGGTGTGGCCTTCGTAGCTGTGTGTCTGGAAGTTCTGTAGGCCCAAAGGGCATGACTCAGTTCTTAGGACGTAGATTTGCTTGCGTCGTGGACCATGCGTGACAAAACGTGCAACAGCGTTTTGTTAGAGGCTTCAGCCTGACCGTTGCCTTGTGGATAATAAGGAGTCGACGTGGCATGATTGATATCGTCTGCTTCCATAAGAGTCCGAACATCCCGATTGATGAATGGTGTGCCGTTGTCGGAGATAATACATCGGGGGATGCCGAAGCGACATATGATGTGGTCGCGTAAAAAGTTGGCGATGGCGCCCCCCGTGGCTCTTCGCAGGGGTATGGCTTCGACCCATTTTGTGAAACGCTCCGTTGTGACCATGATCCAAATGTGACCTTTTGACGGTGGATGTATGGGGCCAATAAGGTCGAGAGCCCAAGAGTGGAATGGCCAAGGGGCCGCAATCATACGTAGGTCGGACGCTGGCATGTGTATTCTATCTGCATGTCTCTGGCAGGGTTGACAGTGTCGTACATGGGAGATTGCATCGTACTCCATAGTTGGCCAGTAGTACCCCAGTCTGAGTAGTTCTGCATACAACTTCTGAGAACCTTGGTGTTCGCCACAAACACCATTGTGCACTTCGTTGATCACCTCGACTGCTTGGGCACCCTGTAAGCATCGTAGGGTGCGTCCCGAAAATCCTTTGCGAAACAATTCGCCTTCCGTCTCAAAATACTTGACCGACTTGCGTTTGATAGAACGTGCCGAGTTGCGGTCAGATGGTAGCAGTCCGTGGGACAGATATTGCAGGAAGGGCTGGCGCCAGTCACCCTCAATACTGGCGACAAGAGCTTCCGTACGGTCTGGTGCATAAAGGCATTCTGAGCAACCCTGCTGTACATCTGAAGCATCCTTGGCCATGGATGGCCAGAAGAGACCCATTCGCTGGAGACGACGGTATAGTGGCGGTCCGTCGAGGCCGCAACACTTTTGATGCCCATATTGCAGTTTGTGCTTTGCTTCTGTCGGTGCCAAACATCGTGCCAGAGTGCCTCCGGGACATCGCTTGTACAGGATGTCTCCTAACATGAAGAATTCTGTAAGGGTGGAGATGGAAGCGAGTGATGGTGTTCTAAGCTGGTCGATGATCGGCTGCCTCCAATCATCGGTCGTAGTGTCCGTTGGTACCAAGTCCAACGTTGTGCACGGTGCCGCCCTTTTGATAATGGTTAGCACACGTTGTTCACCGTCAATGTCTATTTTTGACGCGATCGTGGCTAAGCTGTCCGCATGTCGGTTGTGGCTTCTGCTGTGATGCTCGTATTGGACATGGCCAAGCTGCCCCTCCAAGTGTTGTACTAAGGTACGATAAGGTGCCAAGGCTGGTTCCCTGACTGCAAACTCCCCATCGGCCTGCTTCATGATTAGGTTCGAGTCCCCCTTTACATGCAATGATTTAGCCCCCATGCTAACAGCTAGCATGAGGCCGATGACGAGGGCCTCGTACTCGGCTTCATTGTTGGATACCGGGAATGCAAGTTTGAAGGATAGGGAGGTGGTAACACCCTCTGGGTTCCGTAGAACAATGCCGGCACCTCCTTGCCGGATGGGAGCTCCATTAGGGTCTTTGCTAGTGGCTGAGCCGTCGAACTCGAGTGTCCACAATTCATCAACACCAGAGGTCAAGGCCGTCTCTTCTCCAGGCAATTGATGTGAGGTTGGTTCACATTGTTGACGTGGGAAGAAGGCCAAGAGGTCTGCAAGTGCTTGGCTTCGCAAAGCCGTAGGATTCTTGATGGATAGGCCGAATTCGGCCAGCAGCAGTAACCAGCGAGTGAGTCGGCCAGACAGGGCGGGACGAGTGAGCATGTATCGTAATGGATCAGCCTTAGTGACGAGCATAATCTGGTGCGACAAGAAATAGTGTCTGAATTTCTGCGAGGCGTAGACCAAGGCGAAACAATGCTTCTCGAGCTCAGAATAATTGGCCTCGGGTCCTCTAATTGACCGACTGAGATAATAAACTGGACGTTCCACTCCGTCCACTTCTTGAGCGAGTAACGCCCCTATAGATCTGGGTGTGGAAGTTAGGTAAAGCAAGAGTGGTAGGCCTCGTTGCGGGACGGCCATGGTCTGCGGTGACATGAGGACCGCCTTGATTTGTTCGAATGCTTGCTCTTGGGGCGCACCCCAACTCCACGGTGCGCTCTTGCGCGTCAAGTGCTGGAATGGCGCGATGAGTTCGGCCAAGGCAGGGATAAACCTGCGGAGATAAGAGACCTTGCCAAGGAAACTTTTCAACTGCTTGGTGTTCCTGGGCGGTGGCATCTCTCGGATAGAGGCGGCCTTGGAGGGGTCAACGTCGATACCCTGTCGACTGACTAGGAAGCCGAGGAATTTGCCAGAGGAGACTCCAAAGGCGCACTTGAGCGGGTTCATCCGCATGTTGTATTGACGACATCGGTCAAAAACTGCTCGGAGGTCCGCAAGATGGTCACTTTCCTTCTTAGACTTGATAATGAGGTCGTCAACATAGTCTTCCACTGTGCGGTGTATCATGTCGTGAAAGATAGCTGTCATGGCTCTCTGATAGGTGGCACCCGCGTTTTTGAGACCAAAAGGCATGACTTTCCAACAAAAGTTACCCATCGGGGTCCGAAAAGCTGTCTTGGCACAGTCATCTGGGTTCATTCGAATCTGGTTGTAGCCGGCGAAGCCGTCCATGAAGGACAGGGTCTCATGTCCGGCGGCAGCCTCCGTGAGCATATCAATATTGGGCAGTGGGAACTCGTCTTTAGGGCATGCCTTATTCAAATCGCGGAAGTCAATACAAATGCGAACTTGTCCATTCTTCTTTTGCACAGGAACAACATTGGCCAACCAGATAGGGTGAGTGATGGGTTCGATGAAGCCAGCCTGCAGAAGTCGTTCGATTTCTTGCTTGATTTTTATTTCAAGTTCGGGGCGAAATGATCGCGTATGCTGTCGAACTGGGCTGAACCCGTTGGTGATGTTGAGATGGTGTGTTACCAAGGCAGGGTCTAGTCCGGGCATTTCATTGTAACTCCATGCCAACACGTCGCGATATTCGCGGAGGAGGGTAACCAGTTCCTCTCTTCGGCCTGGGGCGAGCTTCGTGCCAATGTAGGTCAGTCGAGGTCACTCGCCCGGAACACCCCTGTTAGTACCTTCCAGATCTTCGGCATGCGGTCGCGGGCCGTCTTCATAGCAGGGGGGTGCAGCGCCCGGGGTAAGTTCGTGATCTGGCGGACAATGCTCGGCCGTGCAACACCATTCTGTCTCCGTCGGTGGGCAGTGGTCGAGGCAGTCGGGTCGCGCCCCCCCCGGACACCGTCATAACTGGTAGATGACCCTTCCGTCCTGGATGACGCGCTGGAAGGTGGTCTCAGACTTGGGCTTTTTGGGCTTGGGGGATGAAGGCGGGGAAATGATAGGGGCATCAGATGGTGATGTGGAGGTTGATGTCTTGTTCTTGTTGTTTTTCTTGGACTTGGACTTGGGTTTGGGTGGCTTGTTCCCACACAACTCATCCCAATCTGGCAGTTTGGTGGAATGGATGTGAGTGGCATTCTCATTATCTGCAGCAAGTTCGGTGAAGAAGGAGGCCTCGGCAAAATAAGACTCGGCGCACTCGAAAGGGGCCTTGGTTGCGGGGATGGTTACTGCTCCCTCATGTCCCGCAGGACCGGCCACCAGTTTCACACACTGGTGGTACGTCGAGGGGACAGCCTTGTTGACGTGGATCCAAGGTCGCCCAAGTAGGAGGTGGAAGGAAGACTCGCTATCTATCACATGGAAAGTGGTGTCGCGCCGGACAGTTCCGACCATCAGGTCGACGGTGATGTGGCCAAGAGTGGACTGGGTGCCTTGTCCAAAGCCAGTGATCTTGATGGGGTCCCGAATGATTTTCCTTGGCGGTATACCGGCCCGCTGTAGAGTGACGAGAGGGATGATGTTGATTGAGGCGCCGCAATCTACCAATGCGCGGCGGAAGCCGGTGCCGTTGACAGTACATTCAAGGTATAGTGGCCGGTTATGGTGTTCGACAGCAGGTGAGTCTTCATCTGAAAATATAAATGCAGTGGGAGGGACATGTCTGAGCTCAGCCTGGGCGGCGAAGCACTCGGGCCCGAGGCCTGTGGTGACCTCGATCAAGCAATCTGAGAGATAGGTCCGCGCTGCGGGTGAAAACCCCATTTCATCGAAGAAGCCTTTGATCTTTGTCATTTGGCCAGCCGAGGACACTGGCTGGGGAGTAGGAGGTATGTCAGCTGTGATCAAAGGCGAGGCTTCCGTAGAAGCTTTGGGAGCGAGCGGCTCGCAGTGCTCGGTGGTAACCATGAGCACCTGGTGCTCGCGGTTATCGTTGCCATGGTTTGGGTATGGTTCTTTCCTCACATCATTATTCTTCCGCAGTTGTAGCTCGCCTGACGCGACTTTTCTTGCAAAGATGGCCCGCAACGCATTGCAGTTCTTGAGAGGATGACCGAGGGCCTGGTGGAAGGGACAGTAGTTGGGTCTGGTCCTTTCCTCGTCCGTGATGGGGATCCGCACAGGTGGTAAATGGAAGTTGTTGTCGTTGACAACCCATTCTGTCAATAGATCCTTCACTATATTTAAATCGCACGGAAAGGCAGGCGGGGTCTCCTGTTGCCGCCGTTTGTCTGGTTGCTGGTCCCTATCCGGGAACTGGCGTTTAAAGCCAGTGTAATTACTGACGTTGCTGCTATTGTTGCCGATGCTGGTGCTACTGCGCTGGGTACTGGGTGGAGCCGCTGAGGCCACTAGGGCACTCGGTGGCCGAGGCCTCCATGGCTTGACAGGCCCGACCGTTTCGTAAGTACGTCTTGCCGTCTCCTTGAGATGTCCCCATGATCTCAATTGTAAGTTCTCGAGGTGCACCCGGTATACATCGTTCATATTCTTGACACATATGGGCACTAGCGTCTCGTCCTTACTAAAGTCCGTGCACTCGAGGCATTTAAGATGAAAGCGATGTACATATTTGGTCAAATCTTCGCCGGGGGCTTGGCGAATGCCGGCGATGTCCACTACGGTGACGCGCTCAGCCTCGTAGTGGAATTTGTCCATGAAGAGTTGGACCATTTCATGCCATGAACGGACTGTCCCCGCAGGGATCTGGTGGTACCAAGTGTAGGCCAAGCCTGTAAGGGACTTGTGGAATTCTCTCAACTTCAAGCTGTCTCCCGGTCCATACTGCTCTAATGAGCCTGCAAATCTCGTCAAATGCTCACGGGCGTTGCCCTCACGTCCGTTGAAGAGCACGAAGACTGGTTGTTTGTACTTGAACGGATAGGGAGTGATGGCTATCTCGTCAGCATATGGCGCGTGGCTTGTCAATCGACTCGATGAGTCGGGTGCGGACTGCTGCGACAGCCGGCGAAGAAGCGCGTCAAAGTCAGCCTTTGAAACATAGTTGGAGGGTGGCTCCTCCTGACTGATCAAAGTTTGGTGGCCGGCTGGTGCTACGCGAGCCCCGGAGTCCCCGGATGGTATAACTTGATGGGCTGGAGCGACTGAAGGGCGATACATGGCGGGTGCTGATGCGGGCAGATGGAGGGCAGCATGAGTGGTCGGACGAGACATGTCCACCACTTGGCCTGTCATTTGGTGCTGCTCCATCAAGTAGGGGTTAGGTTCCATCTCAATGGACTCATGAGTCTCAGAAGAGCTCCTGGCCGGCAAGTGTTGAGGCACCATAGTAGGAGGGACTTGTTGTAATAATGGCCCAAGATCTGGCTGTTGCCTGCGTGGGGGCATCACGGGACGTGGTGTGTCTGCCACAGGCGGGGAAGACGTCGCAAGTCCCATCGCCAGGGGTCTGGAGGGTTGAGGCGGCAGTGGTCGTGACACCGGCGCCTGGGTAGCGTCAGGGGACGGCTCTGGTTCTGCAGGGTGGACCGGCAGCACAATCCGTTGCGAGGCCATCGCTTGTATGGATTTTTGCATTTCCAGTATGGCGGCCATGAGTGAAGCTTGAGAATCTTGTATGCTGGCTATGGTGGGGGTGAATTGTTGGATGGCCGCGTTGACTGCCACTTGCACGTCATGTGCGGGAGGGTCTTGGGGGCGTACAGCGCTAGTCCCTTCTTGATCGTCGGAGTGATGCTCCTCATGGATGGTGGGGTTGAGGCCTTGGCTGGTTGCCCTGGTAACTTTGCGTTGTACAGGCATGGTTGCTCGGGTGTGGCAGACTGCAACACGATGCTCACCTCCCCAGCAGAGTCGCCAAATGTTGATGCCGAAAGAGGGTCCTTTGCCACGTCGAAGTGCCACAAGGGATGCAGTCTGAGTTGGCTTCCACGTAGGCAGAGTGGGAGACAGCAGGGATGACGTAAGGGCTGAGAGCAAGGCTCCTCAGGCAGGTCACGAGGGCTGGCAGTGTCGCGCAGGCAAGGTGACGACGAACAAGGTCAGCAGTCGACAGTCTGTGTCGAGGCGCGGCGTCGAGGGCTCGAAGTCGTAAGTCCAAATGTCTTTCTCTCACTAGAAATCCAGAGAGAATAGGTTTTAGAGAGAGAAAGTAAAAGTGTCAAATGAGGCCGAAGTCCTTGAATAAGCTCCAGAATCCACTATATATAGGCACAAATATGCGCGTGTCATCAGCTGACACGTGTCGTCCTGCGGGAGTGACACATCGCCGTATAGGGTCCCGCGGTCTTGATTGTCCGTCGAATTGCCGGTCCCCGTGTTCGTGTCGTCCTGCCCTTGCAGCGTCCCTCTGCCTGTCTGAAGAGACTGACCACACTGCGGTAGCATGGTCAGAGTGGCCCGTTGCCCCAGCCTCCAGTCCAAGCCCTTACTGAATCCCACGGGATGCGTCAAGAGACGCGCCGAGATCCTGACAGCGGTGAGGGTTGCCCCTGCAGCCAACTGCCAGGCGTGTTAGACACGATGCCCTCCGAAGACCTGCTCCCGTCCCGGAGTGGCTCGCGGTGCATTGCCCTGGCGGTGTCGATGATTGATGGAAACATCGGCGTACATGCTCATAACTCGATACCCAGAGTCCATGGCGGCGGGTCCTCGTGCTGGAGCACTATGAGCGGAGCTCCCAGAGGCTCGTCGGGTGATTGTGCCGGCGATGGCCTTAGGGCCGTGAGCTTATCCCTGTTGCGAAGGCCGGAGCCTTCGGTTGATCGTGCCTGCGAAGGCCGGACCCCTGTCAGTTGATTGCGTCGGTGAGGGCTTTAGGGTTGTGAGCCCGTCTCGCCGTGAGGGCCGGAGCCTTGTCAGCTAATTGAGCTGGTGAGGGCCGGAGCCCCCGGTTGATTGTGCTGGCGATAGCGGGCGTCATGCGATCACTAGCGATGAGTGGTGCGATAGCAGCGGTAAGCAGGTCCCCTCCCCTTCTAAGGACAAGGGAGGCCGACCCCTTTCTCAAGGTGGAGGCCGACCCCCTTACCAAAGGGGTGGCCGACCCCCTCAGCCAGGGGTGGCCGACCCCCTCTCCAAAGGGGTGGCCGACCCCCTCACCAAAGGGGTGGCCGACCCCCTCAGCCAGGGGTGGCCGACCCCCTCACCAAAGGGGTGGCCGAACCCCTCACCAAAGGGGTGGCCGACCCCCTCAGCCAGGGGTGGCCGACCCCCTCACCAAAGGGGTGGCCGAACCCCTCACCAAAGGGGTGGCCGACCCCCTCAGCCAGGGGTGGCCGACCCCCTCACCAAAGGGGTGGCCGACCCCCTCACCAAAGGGGTGGCCGACCCCCTCAGCCAGGGGTGGCCGACCCCCTCACCAAAGGGGTGGCCGAACCCCTCACCAAAGGGGTGGCCGACCCCCTTCGGGGGAGGTGCTTTCCATCTGTCCGAATGCTTAAGGCGCGGAGCGCTTTGACCGAGCGATGGCGATGTTCGATCATCGGAGCGTTTTCACCGAGGAATGATGTTGGGCAAGTTTGACTATCGAGCGTGTGACGTGTCGTGCCACTAGGATCTCTTGGCGGGCCCCGGGGTGCGGTCCAGAATAGGTTATGAACAACTTCTAAATATACCATTTTTTTGGTACAATATTTCAAATGAAAAGAAAATGTTAATTCAGGTCGTCGTTAAAAATCTTTGGACATTTAATAAAGAAGCGCTTGGTCCACATTATTCTAGCCACACTATCCAAATATTCAACCATAAACGTCTTTACACCATTTCTACTCCTCCTTGATTTTCATTTTCACGATAAACTCGTTTTTCCTTTTTTTATACCATTTATTATGTCTGTCAATTAGATTTGCATATGTTTTCTTTAATTGTGCGCATCACGCCCTACCCGAAGAACCTATAGTTTATATCTTGGTAATATAAGATATTCGGAAGTGCGACTTATTAACTGATTAGTTAGGGACAATATGAATGTTTTGCACCATTAACATTTACGTTTTATTAAGTTTGACTTTATAGATTGGACTCTGATTTTGGGCCCGGAGGAACATAATTGCAACTTATTGAAATTAAAAACCTTACCGAATAGGATAAGCCGGCTATGTTCCTAACCTTTTTGCTTTCTGGGCTCATAATAATGCAATATTAATATCCAAAACTGGATTTGTCCATGACTCCATCTAGCCCATTTAGCTCTGCAAAGTCCCAAACGTATACTTACTTAGGAACTATCAAGCAACAAGTTTTTCTTGATTGACATCTCAATCCCAAGCAACTTTTGATCTCAATCCTTTTGATCGAATGATATGAATTGTGTATGTAACTTTTCTCGTCAGTTTTTGCCTGCGTAACGTAAGCTCTTAACCAAGGAGAGTCGTTAAAAGTTTGTTCACCGATAATGTGATAACAGACAATTTTTCTACTACTACGAATAATCGAGACTAAACAAAGAAGTTCAAAAAATGAGGTTAATGACCGATGAGTTCAGACAAAGTTAGCAAGCATCCATATTTTTTTGAAAAAAAAATGAAAAGTAAGTAATTATGGGTGTTTGGTCCTATTGATTCTTGAATCGGCAGCAAAAGGTTGTGAGTTCAGGTCTCGTAAGTCGTAACACCCCAAAGTCTACTTGTTAGATAGTCCAAATATTTTGACCACATGAGTCGGGGGGGAAGAGAGAATCCAGAACAAAAAATGGAGAGACTGCACCAGCCGGGAATCGAACCCGGGTCTGTACCGTGGCAGGGTACTATTCTACCACTAGACCACTGGTGCTAATGCTATGACGCAAAGGTGTTAGACTCATTTGTTGTGTTGACTATTGGGGGCATTGCTTGCTTAGGTCTAAGTTTGTTGTATAACTTTTGGCACACTCTCTTTCCATTAATTTCCGTTTTGATGATTTTTTTTTTTATTGTTGAGAAAATACTCAACTTGTTGACAGAGTTATCCGTTCAAATTTTATTGTATATTTACTCTCCGATCAAATGCAGTCCATATAAGGCAAAAATGAGTGGAGTCAAGCCGAGCTTAAGGTTGCCCAAGCTTGTTCGACCGGTTAACGAGCAATGGTATCTTCTTCTCGCTAACCAATCTTGAACAAGTTTTTGGCCAAGCAAACACGAGCTGAGCCCGAGTAGCTTTGTTTCTTTTACAGCCCCAAGGCCTTCTACATCCTCCCTAGATGATTCCCAATAAAGAAATTCTTGTAGTCTAGTACCAGGAAAGACTCGAACAAATAACCATAAAGATATATATAAGGATCTTCACGAGTTGAGTTACTCTTCATGTTGTAATTTGGTGTTCGAAGCAACAAGTTAAGTATCCCAGTGGCGGATCTAGAAAGTCTATCGAGGGGGGCCAAAAAATGATATAAAAAAAAAAAGTTGACGTCTAGCATTAAAAAACTTCGGAAGATTAAAGTTTACAAAAATATAATTTATTTAAGCGTATAATTTTGTCATTCATAATGATTTATTTTACTTGGTAAGGTTAGTCAATAAATTACGAATCTTACATTAAAGAAACTTAACTCTTACATGTAAATACTTACTGTTAATGTGATAATTAATTGTACGAAGACAATGATGTATGTATAAGTTTACATGCTTATAAGAATTTAAATTAAAAAATTAACCTTAATTTATTCGTCTTTCTTTGTAATATGAAGATTTGAAATTTAAATTCAAAAAAATGAAGATGGAACAAGAAAAAGACAAAGATAAAAATTATGTTGATCGGTGGAACAAAAATTTAAAAATACAACAAAAAAGAGCACCGAAGTACCTTGAAGTACCCTGAATTAACTCCGCCCCTGGGGTCATGCATTAGCTCCGCCTAGACCTGGCAATTTTCTACCTGTACCCGCGGGTCGAACCGTACCCGTTCAAAAACCCTAGGTACGGATACCTATATAGACTACCCGTGCAATTTTGACCCGTACCTGAACCAATCCGTAGTTTTCGGGTCTGTCCGGGTCGGGTACGGGTTACCCGGGCTACCCGAACTTTTAGTATATAAATTCTAGGGTTTTTTGATTTGTCCTTCACTTGCTCATTTTTCTCTTCTTCCAACCGATCTGCGGCGCTGTTCCTCTCTCTCCCCTCTCCCCTCTCCCTCCCCAGATCGATCTACCTCGAACCGTTGCTCTCTCTTGCCTGTCAGATCCATCGACGGCAACTACACGACACCACATCAACTCGACGGCCATCTACTGCACATCAAGCGACGGCGTCCATCGTCCTTCTCTCGCTCCGCCGCCAGACTTGCCATAGCTCCGCCTTCAATGTCTTCGATAAGATCCACCACCGCTCCGTGGCCACCATCTCCGTCGCCATCGCTAGATTTGCTTGTTTTATTAGTGTTAAAAATCTTTGTATGTATTTAAGTATTTTGTAGTGTTGTTTTCTTTCAGATCTGGTTGTCTTTTAATTTGTGTTATGAGATAATTTATTTCTAGATCTGCTTGTTCCTACTGTATATTTGTGTTTGGAGACTTGAGATGATGGGGTTGGTCCGGCTGGATTTGAGAATTGGATTTGAGATTAATCGTCAAGTGATAATTGTAGAAATGAAATCAGAAAGTGATAGTTGTAAATTGTAATAATAATAAAATAGAAGGAAAAAACAGGCCAAATGTTTATTAATAAAAAAATTAATAATTTACCCGCGGGTAATACCCGCCCCGTCAGGGTAGGGTACGAATTCCAAAAATCCCTACCCGGGTAAAAATTACCTGAACCGATTTTATCCATACCCGGTCGAATTTTACCCGTACCCGACAGGATTACCCGTTTGCTAGGTCTCCGCCCCTGAAGTACCCTAAATTTCGTTCAAGTTCCTATATACCCTCATGTGTGTCCTGAAAAAATCTTCACACCTCTTTCCATCCACAAATGGCTTTTACTATACCAAACTAAAGAAAATAATTAGATACTAGCTAAAACATCGTGCTACGCACGGGAGGATGTAATACAACTATCATAAACTCTAGCAAAGTGAACCTTCAAAAAAGTAAGAATCTTCAAATTCGCTATGACACTATATCAGATACTAAACGTTAGTTTTCCGCTGATAATATGCTTTTAGATTCGTAAAGTATTAATTTAGACTTTTACACTTTAGTAATTCTTGGTGATGCAATAGGAAAATCACAGCTAAATATGACAATGACAAAAGAAATATATATTTTACATCCTCATAGAATAACTGAAAAAGAACTTAGGGGCCGTTTGACAGGTTTTTTTTTTTTGCTCTTTTTTGACCCTCTTCTCTTTTTTTTGCAAAAGCCCATAAAAGTGGGATGTTTGATTAACTTCTCTTTTTTTAAAAAGCCCAAGAGATTAAAAAGAGCTGGCCATTTTTAAAAAGAGCTCAAAGTTCTTTTCTTCTTCTCTTTTCACGGAGCCTTCATGCACATTAATGAGGTCCCCCGTTCGAGCCTCACTAGCAACAAAAATGCAATTTTTTGAGCTGGGTATAAAACCCACTTTTATGGACTTCTTTCATCTCTCTTTCTTCTCTCTATCTCCCCCTCCGTCCGAAAGCCCTACCACCGGCTTGACATCAAACATGGTCGGCGATTGAGGGCGAGCTGGGTTCAACAGATCCTCAATCACGTCATCATCGACTTGTTTCTCTAGGGTTTCTGGGGTTGGTGGGTTTTGGGTGAGGGTGTGGCGTTCGAGGGCGAGCTGGGTTTCGTCGGCGACGGCAGCGGAGAGGGGCTGACGGAGCTTCTTGAGCTCGTCGATGGCAGATTCTTTCCGATAATACACATAGCATTCACGCAGACTTGCTCAGGAGTGGGAACTGAAAATATATGAGACGCTCGAGATCGGATTCTTTCCGATAATACACATAGCATTCACGCAGACTTCAATGAAATCTGAAAGGAGTTGACTGTTGACCGGTCATGGGTCATCGGTGAAGTCCAGTGTTCTCATCGTCGTCGCCAGCAGAAGATGTTGGCCAGTGGAGTCGTTGTCGCCGGTCACTCGCCCGCCTTGCCATCGCCGGTCTTTTGTCAGATCTGGAACAAGAAGGTCGGTCGGCGGTCTTCTCTCCAATCTCTTGGCTGTATTGAAGTAAATGAGAGAGAGATTGAGATGAGGCCAGAGAGAGAGCTCTGCTTTTGGGTCGCCGTCCGTTGTTGCCTGTCCCCATCGTCGTCGATGAGTGGTGTCAGGCCGTTTGGGTGAGAGTGAGAGAGTAGCGTAGTGGGAGAGAGAGGAGATGGAAATTGGACACACAGAGACAGGGCAGGGATAAAAAATTGGACACAGTCAAACGCTTGCTCTTTTCTGTTTTTTGAAAAAATAAACTCTGTCAAACAGCCACCAGTTTTTTAAACTGGTGAAAAAAAAAAACCAAAGCTCTTATATTTTTTTTTAGAAAAAAAACTAAAAACTGAAAGTCATACCAAACAGACCCTTAGTCATCTCTTATAGTGGGAATAAATGAAAAAAATTACTTTATCTTTGGTTACATCAACTTCCTTCTATCCTTTTTGAGTCACGGAATAAAGTTTCGGCACAAAACTTTTAAAGAGACCCAAATGTTTTTATTTTTAAGTTAAAGAAAAAAAAAGTAAGTGAAGTTATCTTTATTCTCCATTTTCTTCGGGGGCAATCGAAAATGATTTTAACATGTCCGAAAAGGTCAAAACATTCTAAAATGTTTTTGTTTTTTGTACAACCAACCTATCATAAAACTTTATCAACCATGTTTTAGTAGAATTAATTGCCACTATAAAGTAAAATTGATTAGTGTCTGCAGCTTATTGTGATTGCAAGATTAAAGTTTTACTAAAAGTGCAATCAATAAGATTTAGTGACAATTGTCTTAACTGCTAGTGGAGTTAATGAGAATTAAATGTATCCTAATCTAATGTCTAAAATAACTTTTGGAAAATAATGTTTTGTTAGATCGGTATAATCAATGGATAAAAAAAAAAATTGAAACTTTATTTGGCATACATTCTAAACTTAACTTGTAAGTAAACATAATGTAAAATACAAAACATAAATATCTTTCATACAGTGAGTTTATAATGACCTAAAATATATAAACTCTATTTTTTGTATTTACTTTTAGAACAGTAAATCAAGTAATTTGCACTTAACTACTAAAAAACATAAAATAAGTATTAATGTTACAACTATCAACTTGTTCAAAACATAACAAATAAAGCTACAACAAATACTGGAAATTCAAAACAAAAATGAAAAATAGGGAGCCAAAAAGTATAATTGCTGAGACAACTATTCTTCTGTTCCACTCGGTCCCTCTTTCATGGCCCCGTATTATCTTTCCGAGTAATAAATGTGATATCTTTTTCTTGTTCCATGACTGAAGCTATTAGCTGTTATACCTGTAATGAAAAATAAAAAATACAGTAAATATAAATTCTATGTAGTGTCAATATTGGAGAATTTAACCAAAAAAAAAAAATATACAAACTTAAATAAACTGAAAATTTAGTAAAAATGTGTTCATTTGTATTTTAGAAAATTTTGATCTCTTTTATTTTTGGAAAATTACATTAAAATTTAAGAGTATATCGTTTCAATGATGACAGTTTCAAATATTGCATGTTGAAGAACATTAAGTGTGAATTACTTCAACTTTTGAGAAGATGAAATAGAGAAGGCCAGTATCATGAAAAAAAATATAAATAGTAGTCGAACCAAGAACATGTGAATGAAAAAATATACAAATGTCTATTATTAAAAGAATCAGTTAAGAGCCGTAAATTATTTACCGAAAATTTTCACTATTGAAAACGTGAGGAAAATAGTTGACAATTTTATTCATAATATTGCAAAGTTGGAAGCACTAATTATGTTTATCAGCCAATACAGAGGTTCCCAGATTGATCTTTCCCTATAGAAAATTGAAAATGCATAAGCATACCACCAGATGTAGAGCAACATCTTGTACATTTAATTGTTATATATTATAAAACCAATTGGTAGAATTATAGTTTTGATTTGAAATTATGATCTTACTGGAAACACTATGAACCCAAAATGTACACCTTCCACGAAGTGATAGAATAAGTTCATGACACCAAACCCATTAACACACCAGAATTCCTAATTTGGTCTAACCAATTTAATAATCTCATGATAGCAACTGAAAACAACATCGTCAAATACTCGAAGAATAAACTTAGAAGCACATGAACCTTCCATAAAAATAAAAGAAGAAAAACTTGAAAGTAAAATACAATGTTTGAGAAAAAATACTTGAAAGAATTCAATAACCTTAAGGGAAAATTAGGAAAAGGTGGTGGAACGACGATCATCAGGGCACAAGAAGGACACAACATCCACTGGTGGAACGACGATCATCAGGGCACCCAGCCCAGTTTGCATCAGAGAAAGCAGAGAGTGATAACGAGGGGGATTTGCGTAGGAGTAGACCATAGTTGTGGGTTTCCTTAAGATAGCACATAATTCGCTTGACTGCCGACCTATGTTTAGTTGCCGGCGATTGCATAAACTGAGCAATTTATTGACAGAGAATAAGATGTCGGGACAGGTGAAGGATAGATACTGGAGAGCACCGACAATGCTTCCGTAGACGGTAGGAGACGGATGCAGATAACCTAAATGACGAGATAACTGGGTTGACGAGGACATGGGAGTATGTACAGGTTTGATGGCAGTAGTCATGGTGTACTACCATGCTTTAACTACCATTGAGAAAACTGAGATAATGAACACTCCCCTAGCTAAACTTAGTAACATCCAGGACACCCCTTGCTGGGGACCTTCAGGAAATGGTAAGTTTTCTACTCAAGCTGTTTTTGCCTTGATGTCCAGCTCCAACCCCCAGCTGCCTCACATGATTAATAACAACTGGAGCAAAATTTGGAAGATGCACATCCCCCAAAAGTTAAAAGGTTTTGTTTGGACCATCCTCCATGATAGACTCCCTACTAATTCCCTCAGGAAGATTCGTGGCATAACTGATATTAACATCTGCCCTAGATGTCTTAACTATGAGGAAACCACCCTTCATGTCATATGGAGTTGCAAGTATGCTACTGAAATCTGGGCTACACATCTTGATAACCACCAAACCCAACAACTTCAGAATCTTGATGTGGTCCAATGGTTTTGGAAAGGGGTGAAACTGAAAGAACATCATACCCAAGATTGCCCCTGGGAAACCCTATTCATTGCTATTATGTGGACTAACTGGAAATGCAGGAATAAAAAGGTGTTTGACGATAAACATACATCAACTGTGGAAGCTCTGTATGCCAGCAAGAATTTGGCAAGGGAAGTTTCTTTGGCTTTTCACCTAAATAATACAACACAAAACACTAAGACTCACAAACTAATCAAATGGTTTTTCCCAGGTACAGGTACAATCAAAGTAAACACAGATGGAGCTGCTAAAGGCAATCCAGGAATGAGCGGCTATGGTGGAATAATCAGAGATGATCAAGGGAGATGGATGGAGGGATTCTATGGAAACATTGGCCAAAATACAAGCTTAAATGCGGAAATATGGGGTATACACAGAGGTCTCATTACCATAAGAGAACGGAAATGGCAGAGATCAACGGTGGAAACGGACTCAACAGCTGCTTTACAGCTAATCATGGAACAAGATATTCGAGACCACCCCCTCAGACCCATGGTGGAAGATTGTCGACACATCATCACACAGACAAGAAGCGTGCTAACGCATACCATGCGGGAAGGAAATCAATGCGCGGACCACCTGGCAAATATAGGTGTAGCACAAACAGAACAATATGTTTACATTCAGATAGCACCTGTAGAAATGAACAGCCTTCTTATGGCTGATTTGAGTGGAGTGGCCTTTGAGAGGCCCTCCAAGTAATTTGCTTTCTTTTTTCCGTTGTACCAAAAAGAAAGTAGTCATGGTGTACGAATTAAGGAGGCAAAATGGGGGGAAGAAAAAACAAGGTTAGGCTCTTGATACCATGTTATGATGTATGAGAAATGAATGTTGTATTCATCTTGAATCAGATTGTTGTACAGGTATTCTATTTATATATTGCCTAGCTACATTTGAATTATGTACAAAAGATAAAAGGACAATTACACATTTGAAATGTTAGGTGGTTGGGATTTGTGATATGAGTCAGATTGCTTGGATACTTCAATAAGTAGAATATCCCATACTTAGGTACAAGATAAACTTGTTAAGGCGTAGCTATGGTTCTTTCAAAAGAGGCAGCTCAAATTAATTACGCAGTGGAACTAGAAACCAGGATGTGGGAGAAGTCTATGTTTTCTCGATGATACCGTGTTGCCAATTTTTTGCAAGTTTTTTCTTTCTATAACTGTGCAATGGGACACAATTTGTTTACAAGAACTCCATAAGCTTCTCTCGCAACAAAGCAATGATGTTTTAGGGGCGTTGACACTTGGGTGAGTGAGTCTTACAAGCGTATTGAAAGCGTTACGACACCGGCTACCATAGGGATAGTCGTCGTCCCAAATAAACATTTGCCACAACCTTCAAACATGTGAGCTAACAGCAAAAACACGGAGATATAATTCATTTGAATGTTGGGTACTTCTCTAATTTCCTTCTCTGGAGAGTATACCTACCATGTGATCCAAAAAGAGTATCAGGAAGGTTTGCATGGAGGAAGTGGTGGTCCACACAGGCCAGGATTATCAAGAAATGCAGATACAGGTATATTAGCCTTGTGAGGTGGAATTCTCCCACTCAGCTGATTTCCAGACACATCAAACTTTTCAAGATCCTTTAAACTTAGTACCTTTTCCGGAATAGTACCACTTAACCTGTTCTTTGAAAGCAATATCGCCTTCAAGCCCTTAGCATTCGCAATCTCCCCTGGGATACCCCCTGATAACCCATTGCTTACAAGTTGAAGTACCTGCAGTTCACTCAATTTCCCAATCGATTTTGGTACATTTCCTGCCAATGGATTGTGTGACAGGACAAGGGACACAATGGAAGCCATAGCAGGTTCTTGTCCAACTTTCTCGTCAATGGGTCCACTGAACATATTATGAGAAAGGTCAATAGAATTAAAATGTCCAAGTGGGTCTTGCACATTTTTTGAAAAGATCAGATTCATATTTCCAGAAAGCTTGTTGGAGTGAAGATCAAGATCCATTAGAAGTGAAAGGTTCTTGAATTGACCCGGAATTGAGGAATAAAACCCATTGCTTGATAAGTTGAGGAAGGAAAGATTGGTCATGTTTCCAATCCAAGAAGGCAATCTTCCTGATAATTCATTACTTGATAAATCGAGTGTAGATATGGATGATGAAGATAACCAGTTTGGAAGCTGCCCTTTAATCCCAGTATTTGCCAAGATTAGCCTAAAAAGATTTAGTTTTTGAAACCATCTCGGTATGGCAACTAGCCCCAGTGGGTTAAAAGACAAGTCAAAAGATTGCAATCTCTTCAATTTAGCAAGTTGAGGAGGAAGTTGACCTGAAAGTTGGTTTCTTGATAATTCCAGAGTCTGAAGATTCTGTAAATTCCCAAAAGTTGAAGGTATTATTCCTGTGAAGTGGTTATTGGAGAAGTATATATCAGTGAGATTGGCGAGATTTCCCATGGTGGCTGGCAGTTTTCCGGTGAGCTTGTTGTTCTCGAAAATTAGCCTTTGGACTCTTGAAAGCTTGCCGATTTCTGCTGGTATTTGTCCGGTTAGTTTGTTTTCGGATATGCGGCAGAATTGAAGGGATTTAAGCCCAGATATGGAAGAAGGAATGCTACCAGTCAGTTGGTTTTGATGAAGATATAATAGGACTAACTTGGGAAGTCCACCAATAGATTTTGGTATACTTCCAGTAATTCGATTTTCAGACAAATCAAGAGAGTTGAGGTTAATGAGCTTACCAATAGTGTTTGGAATACTACCAGAGAAACTGTTATCATGAAGATCAAGCTTACTGACCAAACGCAGCTTCCCAATTGATGCTGGAACTGAACCAGAAAATTTGTTTCCAGAAAGACCAAGTTCTGAGAGCGAAAACAAAGATCCAAATATGGGAGAAGCAACAGAACCAGAAAGGATATTATCGTTAAGAAAAAGCCTTTTCAGACGAACGAGGTACCGAAAAGTGACAGGCATTGATCCGGATAACTTGTTTGAATCAAGAAATAGATAAGTTAGGCGTGACAACTTGCCGAACTCTGGTGGAATATGACCTTTCAAGTCCTTGAGGTCACTGAGGTCAAGAAGCTGTAGAAACGAGAGGTTGCCAAGAAAGGGGGATAGAGTACCAGACATGGATGTGTCAAGGATGAAGTCGTCGACAGATGTGAGGCCTGGACGAGAGACATTCACGACGCGGCCGGAGGAGTCGCAAGCAACGCCTTCCCAGGATCTGCAGCAATTTGAGGCAGGTGTCCATGTGTGCAACAGCTTAGAAGGGTCATAGGTGATTTTGTGCTTGAAGTGTAGTAACGCTTCTTTGTCCACTTCATGGCATGCTTCTGATGCCAACGGGGAAAAGGAGAGAATGAAGATGAGGGTGCAGATGTTTCTGTGATTGTATCTCTTTTCCATTGAAGTGTGGAGTTTGGAATGCTGAGTTGGAAGGGATGTAGGCTTGAGCTGTGGGCTGAGAGTGGGAACAAGTGTAGTGAAATGTTGCGTCATGAAGTTCTCTTTGAGCATAAAGTATTAATTATCTTTTAGAAAGCTTTGACTTTGCTGTGATGTGGTCAAGTCTTATCTCAATTTTTGGGTCGACAATCTGCGAATTCTAGGCTGAAATGGAGTATTAATATCTTGTTTGCTTGCCCTGGAAAACATTTGAGCAGTGTATCTAGTTGACCCCTACTTAACTTCAAGAGTTAATGCGACTTCTCTTCTTGTTTTTTGCGCGATACTTAAATAACTGCATATGCAACGAGCTTACTCGTGATCCAAAATTAGAAACGCTCTTAAAATTCTTTTCTTCATTTTCTGATTCCATATACTCCGACTATTCGATGTATCACGAATAATGCATTGATGTAGTTGAAAAGTAAAGCATTTGGAGGTGGAGTTTCTCGTGAATGGGGGCCTCAGCTCTGCACCTACTCAAGGAGCACTGACTAACATATTATACATGTATTTGTTACAAGGATTGGGTCAACATGAAATGGGCACTCAGCAAGTGTTTTGACCTGTTAATCAGGATGATGATGCCCGTGAAGCTAGGAGCTTACACAAAGGGATTGCGTGGAAAACTTACTTGATTCTTGTCCTGAAGCCCGGGCTTCAGGGCCTTCTTTTGTTGCGTGAAGAGCTGAGGAAGTTGGATAAATGTCCAAGTAGGGACAAAGCTTCTAAAATCACATGTCTGGTGTTCATTTTTTTTTACCGGATTTGGCCCTCATCTTCATAAGATATGAAAAGGTGGAAGAGCTTTGAACTTCACTCTTAATGGTTTTAGAGGCTTTTTAGAATTGATTCTCAAAAGTAGATTTTAATTAAATCAGAATCAATTTTTAGAATCAGCTTTAATCCATTTTAACCATAATAGATTAAAAGTTGTTGAAAGTGTTTAGATATAAAGTGATTAAAGTAGATTTAGTGTGACAAAATTACCATATATTGTATTCGGTATGTATTCATATTGAAAGGGAGCATTTAATGTTTATTTAATGTGAGGATATTTTAGTAATTTTTTTAGTCAAACCCGATTCTCTAAAACTGATTAAATCAGAATCTTAAAAAATGAGAAATATTATGGATTTAATCAGTTTTGAGCACATTATAGCAGATTTAATCAGTTCATTTTTTTTTTGTCAAACACTTCAAACCTGATTTAATCTGAATTTAATCATGTTTGACCTTTAATCTGGATTTAATCAGGTTTGATCATCCTATAATATATCACAAACATCCTCTCAGCTATATTCAGTACATAATCCCTAAAATGGTGGGATTAATGATAGGATTAAGCTACCGTCGCACTTTATGTGGATTTGAGCCCTCCCCACGCGCGCCACGACGATTGAATGTCTTTGGTATGACTTATTTTTCGACAATCTAGTGGCTAAAGTGAGGCGCCATTTGTGCCTCTGGAATACTTTCTTGTATAGCTTCATTTCTCCTAGTCAACTTTGTATGTGGAAGTAGGCTCTCAAGATATATTGCTCCCAACCCCTAGGGGTGGTGGAGATGTCAAAGAGCCTCGAGGTGTGACCTCGAGGTCTCGAGTTCAAATCCTCATACTGACAGGGGCATATATAATTGCAATTCTCATCATCAAAAAAAAAAAAAAAAAGATATATTGCTCCCGCTTCTAATTCAGTCCCAAATAAAAATCAATACATACCCCCATCATATAAGCGTCGCAAAAGGCGATTAATGCGTGACAGAATTGTAACTTCAGTGGCAAATACAGTTTAGCACTTAATGATGAAAACGGGAACCAAATGCGCAGCATAGGGATATACATGCATGATTCCCTTATATATAGACTAAAGGATGAATCGTGTAGGACAAAGGGGCTCAATCTCGGAGCGAAGGTTTTTGTATAACCAAAAGTAATATCGTAGGGAAAACCACTTACATAGATGGAGTCTGGAGATCCACGCTAAGAACATTGTAATAGATGTTACTTTCAGTTCAAGATACAGCCAATGAATAGATCCACGCAAAGGAATGCCTTGAATTTGGTATCTTGGGACCTTAACAAAATATGAGACAATGAGTAGTAATGCATGCATGATTGTCCATGATAGCAATCATAGCATTGTTGAGCTCGTTGTTTAGTAACTTAAGTGCAAAATTTTAGAACGAACATGATATCAGAGTTCTGATTAACAAGATGTTGAGTTTGATTCTTCCCGCTTGCACATTTGGTCCTCATTTATCATAGTGCAATTTGCAGTTTATTTATTTGTACACTTGATATATGTGTATCTTAATTACCCTCGCCACGTGCAACAATTGAGGATTTGGATGTGAGAGAGAGTGTTAAATATGAAAACATTGCAAAACTCATTCTATAATAACTTAAATTTAAGCTTCTAGAGCGCTGACAATTGGTAACTTGACATCTCTAATTGACAGAGATTACAAATTAACACAGAGCATACAAGCTATACCTATGCTCATGTTATACCACCAAACCCCGTTAGCCTCGAAATCTTATCTTAATCCAATCAACGCATAAACAATCCAATACTGTCATGATTAAATTCGATACATTCTTCTTGTGTCCTCTAGTAGAACAGCTTTGCCAACTAACATGGCCCCTTGCTTGCTTCGGATTGGGGGAATGTAGTAGTGCTAGAAATCAGCAAGTTTTCTAAGCAGCAAAGCTCTATGATGAAGAATGCCACTTTTTTTTAGGGAAAAAGATCGAAGAAAAGAAAAAAAATAAACGGAAAGCCATTGACTAGGAGAGTAATTCGATATGAAACTTTTTTGGCTACAACCCGGATGATAGGGAGAGCCTACAACCTCCTCATATAACGACAAATGATGTTCTTAAATATGCTTAGTAATTTTGAATACTGACGTAAAAAAGTGTTGTTAAAAATTATTACAAAAAATATTTACTAATATTTAACGATAGTTATGGTCACTATAGAGGGAATTTGTTGGCTATCACTGCCAGATTTGCTGCCAAAATCTTTACATTAGATGCAGACACGATTGTTCCCTTTTGTCATCACTCTCAGTCAGATACTCAGATGCCACTGGTTCTACCACTCAAACACGGGAGGGGTTGGATGCTGGAGGTATTTAATCAGGGTTTTACTTTTGATGGTCTCCATGCTTCTCTGTTATACCGTACGCTTACCATATTCATTTTCTGGTTTTAGCAATGATGATGAAAAATATTCTTTTTTTTGTGTACTTTTACCATTTTCTGTTTTCGTTTTGAATAAAATTACTCAAATAGTAACAAAAAACTGAAAACACCTAAAATGTGTTTTCAGCTTTTTTCACTCAAACTTAACCCAATATAAGAAAAAATAGCTAATTTTTTTTTTTTGTGAAAATGATAAAAGTACATGAACGGATTTTCAAACTGAATATGAAAATCATGAAAATGAAAACAGAAAACAAATATGGTAAGGGTGCGGGGCCAGTTTCTATTTTCTAATTTTCAGTTTCTTGTCAATAACCTTATTTTTCTTCATCCATTCCTTCATTATTAGGAAAAAATTGAGCAAAAACCCAAGTTATTTATTCAATTTCAAGTTTTGGTTTTTCTAATACCGTTAGGGTATGACAGGTCTGTTTTACTGTAAATGAGCGGTAAATGGTTGCCTTCCCCTCTCTGTGGGACCTAATGAGGGCTTATATGTAAGCGACATTTACATGAGGATGATATTTTGGTACTAAAAGCTGCGCCAAGGCCGGCTTCATAGCTCAACCTTTGATACTTGAAGGACTAATGTGGCCAAAGGCCATTGGAGTTTGATTCTCAAAGATAGATTTTTGTACTATATGAGGACTAGTTCTTAAAAAGAGCTTTAATATCTTTTAAGTAGATCATTTGAAAGTTGTGCTAGGTGTTGGACAAAACATGCTGAAATTACGTAGGTCTAGAGTGATAGCCAACAAATTGTCAACAAAACATGAGAAAGAAACTTGATTAGATGGACATCGACGATTAAAGGGTCTGAGGCAAAGATTGTCAACAAAATCAGTTCGGGTTTGGCTCCTAAGGTCAAACACAGTGCGCCAAAGGATACTCTTACTTTACTCATGTAGTGTAAGTTGGAAAATTTTACATAATGAAGTCATTTACCAATCGACTGTATCTCAATAACCAGCTTTACGAACTATCGATGGACGACGGGTTAGTCCTCAGAGATCATCATTTCAACCTAAATTAGCAAAGCGCAATAGACTATTGAACGTAGAAGTCAAGATCGACGAAAAATATCTAGCCACTGATTTACGGCCATCATTTCCATCAACTTACAAGACCATAGGAGTGATAGTCTTCAATCTTCATTGGGAAATACACTCGCAGTAAATGAGGTGACCACGACCTGACCCGAAGACAAGCAGCCTCAAAGATTCAAGAGTCTATTCTTATATTGATGACCTTGTTGTTTGAGCACATTCAAAGTTGAATTAAAGGCACAATTATAACTGCTAATTACGATTTAGATCTATGCCCTTCCTTCTGCTATGCACGAGTCAAGTTAAGCCCGTGTTCGCTTAAGTTTCATTGAATGTTTGCTTGTCACATACTTGAGCTAAGTGTAAAAGTATTCATTTCAAAATCAATTAGCAATGAAGGGAGAAACTTACAAGACATGCATATTGAACTATTATTTATTATCTACTCGATGTGAGATTGGTACCCAATGTGAAATTTATATCTCTAAACACTGAGGTTGAACTCTCCCTCAAAATCAGCGAACTTGTTCGATCAACTGTTCACGAGCCAAATCAAAAAACGAGTTTGTTTCGTAGTACAAAAGGTGTGTCTTTATACAAGCTGTCATGTATTTCTTTCTATTAGGTAGATGGCCATGGAAAATATATTCACAATATGTCCTAGCATGGAGAGACATTTAACTGAGTTTCATCTTAACAATTCCACGTTTATTATTCGACAACTAAGAGTTTATTTTGGATGGTGTTGGTGGTGGGTAGAGGTGTCAATGGGCCGGGCTTGGGCCGGCCTGGCCCAGCGGGCCTAGTGTGGAAGCCCGGGCCTTTCAGGCTTAGGGCTATGGAAAGCGGGCCAGGCCAGGCCCGAGATTGGGATATGGAGGCCCTGTCCAAGCCCAAGGCCGTTGGCCTAAATTTTTTTTTATTTCTAGTTTTGTGTTACGAAAATATATATTCTATTCTATTTTTAAAAAAAGTGAAGAAAAACATCTATTCTATTTTTTTCAAGTGCATTGTTTATTTTAGACACTTTTTCCATGTTAACACAATGTATCAGATATAACTCTACATGTATCAGGGGAGAAAGAATACTACGAAAAACAGTTTGCGACGTTGAGGTCCTTTGAGAAAGTTGACTCTTTAAATTCTCTTAATGTCATTGATGAAGAGTTAGACCGTAGAGAAGACGCGCGGCATGAATCATCTTAAAATATAGGTGAAAACCAAATAGGGTCACATTTAGGGTCAAAGGGCCGGGCTAGATTAGGGCCAAAATCGGGCCGGGTCCGGGCCGGCCCTAGAAAAGCCCGAGCCAGCCCCTAAAAAACGGGCCTGACCCATACTTTTTAGGGCTGGGCCGGGCCTGGATAAAATGTGGAGAAAAATAGGCCTGACCCAAGGCCCTACGGGTTAGGGCCAGCACTATTCCTCTTTAGGCCCGGCCTTTTTGACATCTCTAGTGGCGGGCGTGCTGATAGGTGGTGTGGTGGTGAATTTAGGATGGTCAGATGGTGATTGCTGCCGTCGCCGATAGTGAAGGCAGCAAGATAATACTATCCCACCTGTAATGTGAGCTTGATCTAAACGTGTGATAAAATTTATAGTTAATGGGAACTTACTCAACAGGATACGTATCTGGCCTTGCACTGAGTCGCCCAAGTCCATAATTCAGGAGGGATTGCTGTATTTAACACTTCCCGTGACCCCTCGACAAAGCCCCCATGTTACACAAAAGTTGATTCACAAGTACCGTACATGAAAAAGGAAGGCACGTGGTCTCTTCCACCTAATTTTATTGCATCACTTCTACACATAATAATATTAACAAACTTGACTAACCTTACCTTAACTACACCTGGCCACCGTTATCTCCCGCTTTAATACAAAAATCGGAACACCAAACAAATTAAGCAAATACGAATTCCCCGAACCAGAGTCCACCACCCACACTTTTCAAGGAATCACAGGCCCAAAAATCTTGCACTCCGTTAACGTCTTCTGCTCCCCTCCCTGACAGAAGAAGAACCTTGCCGGGCACCTGTACAGGCAGTTATCCCCCAAACTCACCGTTGCCGATCCCGGCTTCATACCCAACAGAGGACCCGGTATTGCCCCGAAGAGATAGTTCCCCCCCAACAACAGCCTCTCGAAACCAGACACCCCTTCACCCGGACCCGCCGTCTTCATGGCGTACTGGACCGGTATCATACCTGACAGCTTGTTGTTCTCCAGCGACAACGCCGATAATTGCGGCATCCAGCCCATGAAATCCGGTAGGAGCCCACGGATCTCGTTGTTGCTCATGTCCACTGCTATGAGCTGGCTCTGTAGTATTTTGGCCCAGTTTACGGGTAACTGGATCGACCCGAACTGGTTGTCCGAGAGGGTTAGTTGTTGGAGCAACGGGTGGGTGAACAGACCTGACGGGGCCGGCCCGCTGAGTCTGTTGTGACTCAGGTCCATTACTTGTAGATAAGCCGAGTTGAGCAGACTCACCGGAATGTTCCCTTCTATTTGATTGTTTCTCGCGGAGAGCTCCATTAGGGATGCCGGGAAGTTCGCCGGGAGCTCGCCGTAGATTTCGTTATCGCTGGCGTCCAGGAAGTTCAGGTTACTGAGTTGACTCAGGTCAGGAAACTGGCCGCTGAGTTGGTTGTGTTGGAGCTCGAGCCTTTTTAAATTGTTCAGACCGTTGAGACTTGACGGGATCGTACCACGTAGGTTGTTGTTGTCGAGGTAAATCTCCTCGAGGCTCGCGAGCGAGCCGAGCGAGCTCGGGACTGAGTCGGAGAGCGAGTTGCCGGAGAGAACGAGCCGCTGCAACCCGGTCAGATTCGAGAGCGAGTCGGGGATTGGCCCGGCGAACTTGTTGTTGGAGAGGTCGAGCGTCTGGAGGTAAGGGAGGTTCCACGACGCGGAAGCCAGTGAGCCCGAGTAACCCGCCTGGTCGAGGGTGAGTTCGGTGACCCGGCTGGCGGTGGAAGAGTCCACGACGTCGCACCGGAACCCGCAAGTGAACTTCTCACCAAAGAGGCTGTCACACGGGTCGAGGGTGAAGTCCCACGAGCTCAAGCACGAGCCGGGACTCACAGAGCTGGGGTCGAGTCCGCTCCTGAGCTGTTTCAAAACCTCTACATCTTGCCAGTAAGTAGCTGAATTGCCATGAAAGAAGAAGAACCCTGCAACAGTTACTAGTAACAGAAGGAGATAAGAAGAAGAAGAAGATACAGACATTTCTGTTAGCGTGTATTGCTCGTGCTAACTGATAATAATGTTGCTGCTAGCAGCAACTTGGTTTTGAAGTTTGTTGCTGAGAATAAATGATTCGAATGTGGGTGAGGAAGAATACAAGCAGTAAAAAAGAAGGGGATTTTGTCCCTTTTCCCTTCTTTTGCTTTACCACTTTTTGAGGTGCAGAGATCTTTTTGATGAGTGGGGGTTTCACGGGGGCTGGGTGTCAGAAGCTCTGTTCCCGCATTCAAGTTGTGCTTACGTTTCCATATCTAATCGACTTGCAAGGACCTCGTAGAGGAGAAGGGATAGGGAGTGTTTCAGAATTAAAGACATAAAGCCCTTTGGCCGGGCTGTCTGTACGTGGTGTGGTGTGTTGTGTTCATCTAGTCTAGTCGTCTGGTATTGAATTAGAGGCCAGTTGGTTATGTGTCTCCTACTACTTGACTCATTTGCTTGGGGGTGGCATTGAATAGTCAGCCACATTGTCACGTCTGAAAAATTGATGACAGGTTGAATCATCCACGTCCATGCATATTATATAATCCGGACGTGGTTGAATTGGAATTTTTTTAATTAAATTTATTTTTTTGTCATCCCGTCTCTAGCTCATGTGGTGACAAACTTACGTCTGCACCCTTTGTGTGCTCCACACATGTTTCTCTTACCAAGATGTAAGTGACGGTTTTGTAGGTCTTCGAGGAGTAATACTTTCTGTTAAACCCATCATTTTTATCAACAAAAAAAAAGTATTAGTGACATTTTTTTCTTTGGTGACAAAAATTTTGATTTAGCCAAAATCGTGTGCATTATTGGCTTTTGATATTTAATGGGAATTAGAGCCTCTTATTCTAAGCACCCTGCCTTTCCTAGATATTCACATATACGTTCTTGTATAAAAGAGCACAGTACAAATATATATATATATATATATATATATATCTACTGTTATCGGACTCTCACACCTTATTAGCGAGACTAAATGATGACAGGGAGACCATAGTGCTCTTTGCGACCTTAAAGTCATGAGCTAGAATTTCAAAGTAACCTTTTAACAATGGTCTCAACTATCGTTAAGTTCTTTTATGACAAGATTGCTCTTTACTAGGCTGCTTTTTTTCCCCGCTAGAAGATGTTGCTTTGGTTCTAATTGATGACATTTAAGGCCAATTTCTTGACAAAAGAAAGATGGGAAGGCTTGATTGGGGATGTGGAACCAGTTAACGCAAGGACTGTTCAATGAATAGTTGAACTTGTTACACGGGCATTTCAGCTCCATCAAGACTAGTGTAAGAATGCGACTTGATCGCTAAGCAAGCATCAGCATGATAATTTGGTAATTTCACTACTTCAATCATTAACACTTTCACAGACATGGAAAGTATTATGTTTAAGAAGTTAACTACTCTGCAAAGATGATTATGTTGGTGAAGCCACTAATTGGTACGTTCCAGCATCGTCACACTAGTAGTAGGTCCCAATGTTATAGGCTCAAAGGTTATATTACAAGCAAAGATAAGCACATTTCAGAGCTTTTCTGCCATACCAAATGACTATATGAAAGCTGTCATGCATGATTCATAAACAAAGCAATTAGTAGTTGGCTTTTGGAATCAAACTGCACCCTGCCCTTGCTGTTATGTTAGTTGTTCCTAGAACTTACCAGACTTTCCTAACGTCCCCCCCATAATGTAAAAGTTGGTGCCTCTATAATATGGTCATGGCCATCTATTATTGCCACCAAACTTTGAATTTCAGCAAGCCTCAACATAATCTATAACTGCAACGACCAAACACCAACCCCCCCACAAAAGAAAAAAGAATAGAAAGAAAAAACTTTGATATCATATTACGATCACTAAAAAAAAAGTGTTATAGAAATTGCAGTATATGGAGATTGCATGAGTCGAATGTTATGCATCTTTCCATTAGGCGATATTTTTCCCTTTAGCAAATTTGTCTCGCAAGATAAAATAGGCAAAACACTGATGATTATTGCAGAGTAATCACCAAATAGAACTTTACTCTGAGAGAAAAAGTGTGAAAAGCTAAAGTGAGAAATATGTTTGTCATTAGACCCTATGTGCACGAACAAGTGCCATGAATATGTGCAAACAATTATGACAGTTAAATGTTCTGCAGGTGTCATTTAACGGTCACAAAGTTAAGAGACACCATGAAAATGTGCCATTTGAATTTAAATAGAAATAATTTTTTTTGTTAAAATCCCCGTCACACCCTTTCATTCCATATTATTCTGAATTTGTTGCAAAAAGAAATGTTGGGTTCGAGGGAAGGCTCCTAGCAAGGATGCACACGTGCGAAGTGCAAAGTGTGCCAATAGTGCCTTTACCCCGCTGCACGGGTGTGCATGTGCGGTGCGTGGCACATGTCCGAATGCATGTCCATGCATACTCTATGTTTAGAACAATAAAAACATATCATATTGTCACTTATATACTCCTAATTTTTCTATTTCTCAAGTAGGTAGCGTGTGAATTTACATTTTGACCATTTTCAGTCCTTATCTATTCAAAACTTTCAAAATATTATATCTTCTGAAACACTCAATGAAATAAACTATTTGAGTAATTATTTTTAGACATTAACCATTGAAGTGTGGACTTTGGAATCCAAAGGTCCACTATTAGAAAGCTTTGAACAGAAAGTAAAGGGAGTAATACTAAGAAACAAGGTTTGAAGTAAGAACATTTCTCGAGAAGTAAAATTTTTGCTTTATAAACTACTAACATTCTTGTGTTAAGAAGCTTCTTGTCGTTAATTAATTACTTCAAGTAGTAGTAGAGACACTCCATTAATGACCAGATTCTCCTGATTAGTTCAACCGAGAGCAACGAACATGCATTTTGATTAAACAACATGGAGATCGGTGCTTCATAATTTAGGACTGTTAAATGCATGCACAAACATAAGTCGCCATTATGGATTTTCTACTTTCTCAGTTTTCAGGAAGCTGCCTTTCATGATACTGCTTCTGAAAGTACTTTTGAATGATACTAGCCTAGGGGCGATTTTATTTTAATTGAACCAACTTCAAAAAGGGATGTTATTCACACACATACTCTTCTTTTACCATTTACACTGCTTTAGAAATGTTTTATGAGCTTTAAGGAGAGAAAAGGCAAATGGTTGAACTCTTTTGTATAGTTATCTGGCTTTTCGTAATTTGGAGTAATAGATGGTGTCATACTAGGATCTAATAGCACAGGTGAGAGAAAGGAAATGTTCGCGTGTGTTTGACAACATTGTAGTTTTTAGTTTTATTTTTTAGAAAATAAAAATCAAAACTAGTTGTGATTTTTGTTTGAAAAAATAAAAAAACAACATATAGATGTTTGATAGATCAATTTTGGTTTTTTTTCTTTCCAGTTTTTGTTTCTTTTAAGAGGACTTTATTTTCCTTTATGTTCCTTCTTCCCCAAAATACCAGTTTCTATTACCACCAACCAATATCATCACGTTACAGAATCACCGCTGTCCATAGCCAGTAACCACCACCCATCACGACCAACCGCCAAAACCACCACGATGGACTTATTGTCACCCAAAAACTAGATTTGATGAGATCGATGGCGGTGGAGAGGCGAGATCGACGACAGCGGCAAGATAGACGACGGGTGGTTGGCAGTAGTGAAATTGATGGCGTTTATATTGATCGATGGTGGTTGTGATGTTGTCAAATTGTGATGTTGTCCGACATTGATCGATCGTTGGCAGTTATGGCGGTGTGCTTGGTGGTTAAGATGCATGGTAGTGGTGGGGCTTGGTGGTTAAGATGGTGGTTTAGATGTTGTCCACTTGGTTGATGCGATGCAATGGTGGAGCAGATGCGTGTGGTGGCGATGGTGGTGAGGTGGTGGCGGCGGCGAGGCAGATCTGTCGGTGGCAACGACAGGATTATGGCGACAATGTAAGACATCTGTTGGTGTGACAGCGGTAGGGTGGTGCTGGTGGGGCAGGACTGTGGTGGTGCAACAGTAGAGTGACGAATGTGGGGGGTGGGGGGGGGGGGGTTGGGACAGTGGCCGGGTGGTGATGGTGGTTGTCTGCTGGTGGTAGTGGTGACGAGGTCATAGAGGGTAAATATTGATAGTAGTGAAAGTGATGAAATGAAATGAATTTTTTAAAATATGGATAGCAAATTGCTTCTAATGAAGTTTGATGGTTAGATCTCAGAACAAAAATCAAAACTGAAAACCAAAAACTCCAAAATAAAGTTTTAAAACACCTCAATTTTAAAAACTGAAGGAAAAAAAAAAACGAAAATTGTCTGTCAAACGGGAGTTTTTTTTTTCTCCACTTTACAAAACTGGAGAAAAAAAATATCTGTCAAACACTACCGAAACTTAATGAAATTTTTGGAAATACCAGCAGTACAAGTTTCATTTAAGCACAAAAACTCGCTCCACTATGAAAACATTGTATTCATAATAGCTTGAAAACTTGCTACACTTTTCATTTCTTTATAACTCACAAACACGGCGAAAGAATGCATATTTCTCGTCCATCCTAATCTTAAAAACAATAAAGGAGAGATCTCGTATTCCTCTATCTTCCTTTATCGTCTTTACTCTTTGATATAGCTAAATATATCCACCTAACCAACTGATGACACGTGGCATGGTTGACTTTGAGTGGACTAAGGAATCTGTATCGGGACAGATTTTAAGAGAGGTGATAGAAACCGTTTAGGACTCAATTGCTAAAAGGAGAGTCCTAACATGGCTCTAATACGTTAAGGATCAGTCAGAAAAGAGTCCTAAAGAAGATAGGAGTCTGGAAATGACCTATATAATGGGAAAATCCTCAGGTACACATACAGGTTCACACACACGCACGCCCAGTGCATTTAAGCTATTCAGAACTCTATCCTTATAGAAACATTCTGACTTTAGCATCGGAGCCGCCTCCGCCGGAACATCCCCAGTGGTCACTTTGTGCTTTGTTTTGCAGGTTCATTTCCTAGCTGTGGTCTCGATCAAGATTTGAGCAGTAACATTTTGGCGCCATCCGTGGGACCATTTAGGAACATGGCTAGACAATCACCTTCAGCTAGTCGCTCTGTCCAGAATCGACGAGCGAGATCAAGTGGCTCCCGCCAAAGAGGCCGACAACCGACACCATCCAAACGACTGGATTAATGTGACCTCGGTCACCCCGACGACGAGTGGCAGCTCCCAGGAAACTCGTTCCACGTCCCCTCTTTTAAAAAGGGGAGACCTGCGCCATCGCCTGACCCGGAAGCTGTTTAACACTCCAAACGCGGATCTGACAAGGAAAATCCACAAACTTAAAGGCGTGGTAAACACCCTACAGAAAAAGCTTAAAGGGGTGGCCCCGATGATTTCTACCAACCAGACACATCTGGATTCGAGTGACCTTCGTCTCATATTGACCTCAAGGTCAAGCTACGATCGAAGATATAGACCAGAGGCTGATCCTAGTTATCATCCAGAACAAGGGACCGAGAAACATGTCACCAGAAGTGGTTCATGTTTTCGACGCGAGACGTCAATTGAGGACAGCACGACTTCGTCTCCTGTGTCAGGTGGTGAAGTTCGAGGTCGACGCTGCGTGGACCAAAGACATTGTCCCCAAGGACGAGTTCATGGTTTCACACGAAAAACACACCCCCAAGGGCGAACTTCTCATAAAACCATTTCAGGGCCTTGCCCGAGGGAATTCACTTCCCCAAGTAAGGATTATGGATGCCCCATCTCCAAGACAATTGAGAAGGCAAAACTCCCTCCTAATTTTCGGATGCCACAGTGCGATTTATATGGGAGCGAAGACCCTGGGGAGCATGTCTACCAGTTTCAAACAAATATGCTGCTCCTCCAAGTCTCAGATGCAGTTATGTGCCGAGCCTTCCCAACCACTTTAAGGAAGGCGGCGCATGCGTGGTTTAAGTCTCTACGACCCAGGTCCGTTCATTCCTTCGCCCAGCTGTCTGACTTGTTTCAGAAGCATTTTGTGAGCAGCCGAACTCGGAGGAAGAATTCAGCAAGTCTCCTCAACGTGGTCCAGGAAAGAAACGAATCCTTGTCACAATATTTGGGCGCTTCAATGCGGTGACATTAGAAATAGATAACCTGGATGAGTCAGTAAAATACACAGTTTTATGCGCGGGCTTCGTCCCACTTCAAAGTTTGCGTTCGCGGTAAACAAGAGCCCCCCAGGGAACATGAGTGCCCTCCTCGCCAACAAGTACATCCAGGCAGAGGAATACTTGGAGACCCACAAGGGACATCGAGAGGACAATGGACAAGAAAATGGAAAGTGAAATTGGGAAGACAGCCCGAGAGGAGGACGAGGCCCCAAACGTTCGAGGAGTGATGAACGACGTCCGAAGGAATTGCTTAACATGAAGAATTTGACACCGCTGAACGCCCAGCCGTCGCGAATCCTCCACGAGATTAAAGATAAAGAAATATTGGAAAGGCCAGACAAGATGAGGTCCGCACCCAGCAAGAGGGATAAGAGTTTATGGTGTCGTTACCACAATGATCATGGCCACACCACTGATAACTGCGAATCGCTCAAGCGCGCGATAGAGGCTCTCATCAAACGGGGACATTTACGAAGATATGTCGATCGACGTGAGGAAAGAAGGGAAGCTTCTCCCTTAGCACGTCAAGAAGGAGCCCAAGAGAATGCGGACGTTATAAACACTATCTCGAGCGGGATCCCCGCAGGGGGGTCATCTGGACAAGGACGGAAAGCTTACGCAAGAGAAATCCTCACCACTATTGGACCGTTGGCTAAAAGGCAAAAGATGGAACTAGCCCCAGTAATATCCTTCTCAGACGACGATGTGGGAGACACAAGAACACCTCATGACGACCCACTGGTAGTTACACTCCGAGTTGGGAACTTCGACATGAAAAGAATCCTCGTGGATAATGGGAGCTCGGCGGAGGTTCTTTTTTATGAGGCATTTCAAAAAATGAACATTCCGTCCGACCGCTTACGGAAGATAGATACGCCCCTCTACGGCTTCTCCAACCACCCTGTTGCTTGTGAGGGAATTATTGCATTACCAGTGACCGTGGGTGCCCCTCCGACCCAAGCCAAGCTGATGCTAGATTTCGTGGTGGTACGCGTTCCTTCGGCCTATAATGCAATTCTGGGCCGAACAGCGTTGAACCAATTAAGGGCGGTGGTATCAACATACCACATGAAAATGAAATTCCCCACGGAGAATGGAGTTGGGGAAGTCAATGGAGACCAGGTGGTGGCTCAGCAGTGCTACATGGTGTCATGCCGAAACAGAGCCAATGAAACCCTCATGATTGAAGATTTGAGGGATGAGACCAAAGTCGAGAGAGGCAAACCCGCTGAAGACCTCATTGATATCGAGTTATATCCAGGAAACGAAGAAAAGACAGTAAGGGTGGGAACAGGTTTGTCAGACGACCTCAAGCTCAAGCTTGTAGACTTATTGCGAAGCTACTCAGACATATTCGCTTGGACAGCATCTGATATGCCCGGGATTGATCCGGAAGTGATCACCCATAAGTTGAATGTGGACCCGCTCAAGAAGCCGGTCAAGCAAAAGAAGAGGACGTTCGCTCTAGAAAGACAAGTAAAAATCGAGGAAGAAGTTGACAAGTTGTTGGCAGCCGGATTCATTGAGGAGATATCATACCCTGATTGGATCGCCAATGTAGTGATGGTACCCAAGTCGAGCGACCGTTGGCGTATATGCATCAACTTCATTGACCTCAACAAGGCCTGCCCAAAGGACAGTTACCCGCTACCACGAATTGATATCTTGATTGATGCAACTTCGGGTCATGAGCTGTTGAGTTTCATGGATGCGTATTCTGGTTACAACCAGATCAAGATGTGCGTAGACGATATTCCCAAGACCTCATTTATTACAGAACGGGGATTATATTGCTACAAAGTCATGCCTTTCGGACTCAAGAACGCGGGGGCAACTTATCAGCGCCTCGTTAACATGATCTTCCGCGATTCAATTGGGAAAAATATGGAGGTATACGTGGACGACATGCTGGTAAAGAGTGTAGAAGCCGAGGCTCATGTGAAAGACCTCAAGGAAACCTTTGACATCCTGAGAGCTTACAACATGAAGCTAAACCCACTCAAGTGTGCGTTTGGCGTAGCGTCAGGGAAATTCTTAGGATTCATGGTATCTCAGCGGGGTATCGAAGCCAACCCAGAGAAGATAGGCGCTATTCATGCCATGAAGTCGCCTAAGACAATCAAGCAGGTTCAGGAGCTTACAGGAAGAGTGGCTGCTTTAGGAAGGTTCATGTCCAAATCAGGGAAAAATGCCTTCCTTTTTTTAAGGCTATCAGGAAGGCGAAAGATTTCGAGTGGACAGAAGAATGCCAAAAGTCGTTCGAGGAATTGAAGCATTACTTATCGTCCCCGCCACTTCTTACAAAACTAGTTACTGGCGAGGACTTGTTCCTATACCTATCGATTAGTGAGGTAGCGATAAGCACGGTTTTAATCCGAGAAGAGAAAGGCAAGCAAAGACATGTTTATTACATAAGCAAGGTCCTACAAGACGTGGAGACGAGGTACCCTCGAATAGAAAAAGTGGCCCTTGCCCTTGTCACATCGGCGAGAAAACTGAGACCATACTTCCAGTCGCACACCATCATTGTATTGACTGATCAACCATTGGGGAAAGTTCTCCAAAATCCTGATGCGTTGGGAAGATTAGTAAACTGGTCGGTGGAACTGGGTGAGTTTGATATTAAGTACCAATCCTGTACAGCAATTAAGGCTCAAGCCTTATCAGATTTTGTTGTTGAGTGCACAATACCGGAAGACCCCCCGCAGTTGATTTTTTCAGAAGTTTCGGATTCTTGGCTCCTTTATGTCGACGGCTCTTCCAAGGTAGGGAGTAGCGGAGCCGGGCTTATACTTATCAGCCCTGAGAAGTTCGTGATTGAGTATGCCCTCTGCTTTAATTTCCAGGCATCAAACAATAAAACTGAGTACGAGGCGCTACTAGCAGGAATAAGGTTGGCACACTCTCTAAAAGTCGACTATCTTTCCGTCCATAGCGATTCTCAGTTGGTTGTGAATCATATCTTGGTAGAGTATGGAGCGAAAGATGATAGAATGGCGCAGTATCTCCAGGCCATGAGGACGGAAGCCACTAAGTTCAAAAATTTCACCATCTGCCACATACCGAGAGATTAAAATGCCCAAGCAGACTCACTGTCAAGACTAACTTCCGAGGACATTTCGGAGTTCTCTCGTACAATATACATTGAGTTTCTCCAAGAGATAAGTATTCAGCTCTCAAAGGAAGTGGATGTAGTAGAATATGAACCCTGCTGGATGGACCAAATTATTCAGTACCTCGTCTCAGGAGCGTTACCTTTAAAGTGAAGCGAAGCATGCAATTTACATGATAAAGTTGCTCGGTTTGCTCTTGTGGATGGGATGCTATACAAGAAGTCTTTTAGCCTGTCGTACCTTAAGTGCCTGAGCCCTAAAGAGGCAGACTATGCGTTGCAGGAGGTTCATGAAGGTATTTACGGACAACACTTGGGTGGAAGAAACCTGGCACACAAAATCTTGAGGCAAGGCTATTACTGGCCAGGGATGCAGAAATATGCGATTAAATTCACGAAAAGGTATGACCGATGTAAAAAAATTGCCCCAATCACGCACACACTGGCAGCGCCCCTTAGTATCTTAACTTCCCCAATCCCATTCACAATGTGGGGGATGGATATTTTGGGCCCTTTTCCGATGGCTACTGGGCAAAGACGATTTGTAATAGTCGCCATCGACTACTTCACAAAATGGACTGAGGCCGAACCATTGGCCACTATAACGGCATCAAAATGCGAAGAGTTCTTCTGGAAGAACGTTGTCTGCCGCTTTGGGGTTCCAAAGGTTTTGATCACCGATAATGGAAAGCAATTCGATAATTCTAACTTTCGAAGCTTTTGTGAAGGTCTTTTTATTGATCTCCGTTTTACGTCAGTTGCCCATCCCCAATCCAATGGACAAATAGAGAACATGAATCGCTCCATTCTTCAAGGATTGAAAAGAAAGCTAGATGATGCTAAGGGGGCATGGGTTGATGAGCTCCCTAAGATACTTTGGGCATACCGCACAACACCCTATTCTGTGACGGGCGAGACGTCATTTCTACTGTGTTTTGGGACAGAGGCGCTGCTGCCCGTAGAAGTGGGCCTCCCCACGGTTCGAGTGTTGCAGTTTTTGGAGGCAGAAAACGAGGAGAATCTTAGAGGAAATCTGGATCTATTAGATGATGTGCACGCCCAAGCCTTGGATCAAATGATTTCAACAAAACAATGAGTCGCGCGATACTATAATCGAAGGGTTTGAATGAGGATGTTTAGAGTTGGTGACCTAATCCTCAGAAAATTGGAAGTTTCGGATCCGAAGGCTGCTGTCGGGAAGTTGTCGCCAAACTGGGAAGGACCTTACAAGGTATCGAAGGTGCTTAGACCAGGCGCTTATTCACTGGAAACACTTTCAGGGGAAGCAATCCCGCGAACGTGGAATGCTGGCAACTTGTGGCAATACTACCAGTAGAGTCTTGTATCTATTACAAGACATTTCTTTTCTTTTGAGGGGAAAGTGGGATAGAACTCAGTTGGATAATACAGATGAATTATTTCCATTGTAATAAGAATCTTCTTCAGTTTGAAATATATCGTTTCGACTATCCAAGCTTAACATCTTTATCATTGTTTGAAAGAGTTATTGCTTACATTAGCATAACGGTGTTGGTTAGCTCAGATAACGATATTCATGTTCCCAAGAACAAAATACATTCAATACTCGCGCAGAATGCCTGAGCAGACTGATCGGACGGATAAAACCATGAAAGTTGCTCAAGCAAAATATCACCCAATGTGATAGGGTAGGACACAAGTCTTACCTAACACGGTCTAGCTTTAGTTCTAGCCCGAGAAACGGCAAAACCTAGTAGGAGTTCGTCACCCTACCCTGTTTTGTTAATTCGAAACCTGGCCGAGCGTGAGTGCGAGGCTTCTTTGCCAGCCCTTAGCTGACGATAAAGGCGCGCGTCAAAGTAAAAACAATGCAAGGCATGAAAAGATTCAACACATGATTGCTAGAATAAAACCCATCAAAGGGTAAACAAAAACATGTCAAGTTGCAAGCCTCTGGGGCAATAAAAGTACTGGGGACACATCGAGTAGAAATTGCAAAACAAGGGAATAAAGATAAACTGTCCTAAGATGCGGGAGCATTCCCAGATCGGACACTTTTCTCCCCGGGAGAAATAGCATCTCCAGCTTCGGTGGGCGCGGCGGTTTCCCCTGATGGTGACTCAAAGGTAGGCACCACGATATCATCCAAGAAAAGGCTAGGATACTTGGCCATCGTCAGTTCCTTGGCTTTCTGAAAGCCCTCCTGGAAGATAGAAAGTCCATCTTCTGTCCTCTTCCGCAGCCACTCTCCCCCCGCGGTACCGTCAAGAAATGCCTGAATGGCCTTGTTCCCGATCTCGGCTTTCTCATGCCTTAGCTTTTCACATCTTTTTTCCAGGCGACCGAGCTTGGTAAGCAGATCAGCATTCTCCATCTTTAAGTTTTTGACCTCCTTATCAAATTTGTCAGCCTTGCCTTCGGCTGCTCTCTTGTCAGTCTCAGCGTTGCGGGCCACGTCCATCGCCATCGCGAACCTGTCCTGCATCTGGCTGCTGTAGCAGTATGCCTAAAAAGAGAAGAGAGATGAACACGATTATATGGTAGAAGAACGGGAAGAGTTTAATTGAAAGCCCAAAGAGAATGAAGTAATTCAAATTACATTGTAAGCAGCCTGGACGTGCGCCATTGCAAAGGCCTTATGAGGCTGGTTTTTCAAGATGAGTTTATCACTTGGCAACACCCCGTGAGCTAAGTGCTGAGCAGAGACATGCGAGTGGGGCATTCCCGAGTCGCCTCTCTTAATGGTCCATCTGGGACGAAAAATTGGATCCTTGTCGATAGGAAGATCCTCAACCACAAGCGAGGGCACTGGAAGGGTCGGAGCGCGGGCCCTTTTTACAAGAGGGGAAGAACCTTCCCCTGTACCTTCCTTCCTTTTCCCTTTTGAAGCCTTTTGCAGCAGACCTAAAAAGTCACCTTTTGCACCTTTTCCTTTGCCAGCCATTTCTGTAAGAAGAACCGAGTTAGGTAACTTGTTCACAATAAACATGGCTTTAGACTTTACCTAGACTTGGAGTCCTAGAAGACGACATTCTTATCGCCGGTTCTTGAGTCTTAGGCCTCGAAACAATTCGAGGTTCTACAACAGGAGTTGGAGGAACAGGCATAGCGGGGGCAGGATGAATGAGCCCCGCATGCCGCATCTCTTGATCTGTAAGGGGCTCATCAATATTTAGAACACCCCTCATCTTTATGTGATCAAGCAGTTTTTTTGTCATAGCATTGGGAGCCAAGAAGCCTTTCTTTTCATAATCTTTACAGAAACCGTTTCACTTTCTTGGGAACTCCCATTTGCCGCTTGGCCTATGAATGAAGAAGTATCGGGAGTGCCAACCTTTGTTGGATTTGGGACCCCCCCTTCATCACTCTGATCCGGTTGTGGATATAATACCAGCCAACACTTTTGGCCACATTCTTTATAAAGCATACTTCAAGGTATAACCTCATGAAGTCATGGACCATCACTGGATACCCTGAGGTCTGCACAAGGTAGATCAAGCCAACTAGTTTTCTCCACCCGTTGGGCACAAGTTGACCTGGCGCCATTTTATAGTGGTTGAAGAAGGCGACAGCAAAGGGGTGCATTGGAACTCTATAGCCAGATCTAATCTGGCCTTTGTAGACACTTGTTTCCAAGTCCGTACCATAGTTGGCAGGCTCTTGGAGTGCAGGAACCCGAGCAGAGAAGGGAGGAGGCAAAGGACATTCTTCCAAAAGCTCGACTATGCTTTCTTTTGTCATCTTGTTCCTCTTCTCATCTGCGGCGAACCAAGTGTCTTCAACAAATTTATCCTCAGCTTCATCCTTGATTTCCCCAAGAGCATCTTTACGGGGAAACGAAGTGCTGGCTTGGGGAGTAGAAGTTCCTACTTGACTTCTACAAGTTGAAGTACCTACTTGTGAGGATCTACTTTCTGAATCACTTTCTAAATCATTTTCTATGGAACTACTCAACGGTGATGAAGAACTACTCGAAGGTGTTGAAGACATGTTCTAACAGAAGCTACGATATTTAGAGCTACTAAAGGCAAATAGATATGTGCCGAGCAAGAAGAAAAGAAGAGGAACTTACTTGTTAGAGTTGAGCCGAACAGAGTGAGAGTGAGTAGCAGGGGGCAAATGAAGAGAGAAGCCCAAATATATAGAAGGGAGGTGAAATAACTGCCCCTACAAAGGCGGCAACATTTAAGACACGTGTCTTGCGTGATTCCTGGAACATTAAATTTTGAAATTCAAAAAATAACCGCCTTAGTTTTGACGGCTAAAGGATAGTTACACTTGCATGCTTCCCTGACATGTGGCAAGATAACAAATGTACCATCTCCCGAGCAGATTGCCCGAGCAAGGTTACCGAACAGACTGCCCGAGCAGAACTTTCCTAGTGCCCAAGGACAATGTCAAACTACCCGAGCAGAGTTCTCGAACAGACTGCCCGAACAGAGTTCCCGAACAGATTGCTCGAGCAGAGTTCCCGAACAGACGGCCCGAGCTGGGTTCTTGAACAGACTGCCCGAGCAGAGTTCCCGAACAAATTGCCCGAGCAGAGTTCCCGAACAGAAGGCCCAAGCAGGGTTCTCGAATAGACTGCCCGAGCATAATTCACGAACAGAGTGCTCGAGCAGAACTTTCCTAGTGCCCAAGCACAATGTCAAACTGCCCGAGCAGGTTTCCCGAGCAGAATTCCCGACCAGGACGTCCGACCAGACATCCCGACCAGGTCTCTCGACCAGAGCTCCCGACCAGACCTGCCCGACCAGAGCTCCTGACCAGGTTTCCCGAGCAGAGCTCCCGACCAGGTTTCCCGAGCAGAACTCTTGACCAGGTCCTTCGACCAGATCTCCCGACCAGGACGTCCGACCAGAGCTCCCGACCAGACCTGCCGACCAGGATGTCCGACCAGAGCTCCCGACCAGGTTTTCCCGAGCAGAACTCCTGACCAGGTCCTCCGACCAGATCTCCTGACCAGGTCCTCCGACCAGATCTCCTGACCAGGTCTCCCGACTAGATCTCCTGATCAGATCTCCCTAGCGCATACTTTTGAGTGTGGAATACTGAAAAATTCCGCTGAATAACAGACATGGAAAATTCATAGCTGAACTGCTTTTGGTCGGTCTTTACACCATATGCCTTTAACTGTTCACTTGAGGGAACCGTCAAAGGGAGGGGGCATTATGATATAGCTAAATATATCCACCCAACCAACTGATGACACGTGGCATGGTTGACTTTGAGTGGACTAAGGAATCTGTATCGGGACAAATTCTAAGAAAGGTGATAGAAGTCGTTTAGGACTCAATTGCTAAACGGAGAGTCCTAACATGGCTCTAATACGTTAAGGAACAGTCAGAAAAGAGTCCTAAAGAAGATAGGAGTCTGGAAATGGCCTATATAATGGGAAAATTCTCAGGTACACAGATAGGTTCACACACGCGCACGCCCAGTGCATTTAAGCTATTCAGAACTCTATCCTTATAGAAACATTCTGACTTTAGCATCGAAGCCGCCTCCACCGGAACATCCCCGGTGGTCACTCTGTGCTTTGTTTTGCAGGTTCATTTCCTAGCTGTGGTCCCGATCAAGATTTAAGCAGTAACACTCTTCTTCTCCTTTCTCTTCCTTTTTTTGGCCATCAATACCCACAAAGAAGCTGTCAATGTTTATTTGTGGATAAAAGTAAATATTGTTGCTATGCTTTAGGACCTCGTATATAAATGTCTCAAAAATAAAAGATATACATTAATTACCTCATCGGTCGCATATATGACTCAAAATGATAGACAACAATTTTAAGAATGATATATTTTTAAGGGGATTCTTTAAATTTGTTCATTCCTATTTTAGTTTTTTGCATTTCGTTTAATCTTCTTTAATCTTATCTTAAGGTAAAATGTATCACAAGTCGACAGCTATCTATCATACCTACTTTGATAAGTTCTTATGTATTTATATGATGACTCTCCTCTTTGTTTATGCTACTTGATATTCTTTCTAGTTTTATTAGAGAAAAAAACAATAATAAAAAACATATATTTTCACGCCTTCGTATGTATGTTAATGGCCTAATTACCGCTAAAAGGTTAATATTTCGCCAATGTGACATCTTTTAGCAGTAATAAGGGTGTAACATACGGTGTGAAAATAGACGCTCTCGAATAATTAATACTACTCCTTCTGTCTCACATATATTGATCACATTTCTTTTGCATGTAAATTAAGGATTTAAGTCATATATGATACGTTCTCCATCCTACCCTTTAGAAAGAGGAAAGAAAGAAAGTGAGTCAGGAGAAAGAAAATGAGTTAATAAAGTGTTAAATGTGAAGAAATAAATTAAATAAAAAGGTGTAAAAAAGTGGATCAGGAGATAGAAAATGAGTTCGTGAAGAATTAAATGTGAAGAGAAAAATAGAATAAAAAAAGTATAAAAAGGGTAAATATGTAAAAGTATATACATAATTTTTCTTAATTTGGAAAGTGAAGAATTTTTGTGAGACGGCTCAAAAAAAAAAAAAATGCTAAATTCTTGTAAGATGGAAGAAGTAAAATTTAACGTATACTTGACGACGTTTAAAATCACAGCACATGTAATGTAGATCCTTGCTTCTTACGTAGTAATGGACGGCTTATAAAACTTGTTGTGTGGATTAATTCTCGAAAACAAAATTATAAACTAAACTTTAATCAACTTTAATTTACTTTTAACAAAATCAGCTTTACTCTATAAATGGTGTCGGGATAAATGTACTAAAAGTAGCTTCAATACGATCAAAAGACCAAAACTTTTGTGCTTAAGTTAGACGTGCTTAAGGGTCTCGAGGTGTGACCTCAAGGTCCCGAGTTCGAATCTCCATTCCAGCAGGGTCATATACAATTGCAATTCTCACCTTCAAAAAAAATAAGTTAGACGTGCTAAAGGTCTTTATGATTAACATGGATACTCTTTGACACTTTATTTGGTCAAACTTGATAATAGAAAAGTAATTACTCCATAGTTCTTGTTTTCTAAGATTAAGACTTAATAAGTTTTTTAACTTTTGAAAACTGTTTTAATAAATTCTGAATGTTTGCCAAATATCTAATTAAATCGGATATGATCATCCCAAAACCAGTTCCAAACATGCTCTTAATTTGGTCGTAGACACATTATAAGCAACTTTTCTGAGTGTCCAACCCTTTACCTCTACGAACCTTTGCTTCTTGTAGTCCACCTATAATGACTTCGTTTCTTTTGTGTACCCCTAAGATAGTCACTAAGTGGGCTTTATATAACAAAGAGAATTTCCTTTCAACAGTAAAACGAGCCACAGGTTGATGAAAATTTGGTCCGGTATATTGTCTACAACATTATCCACACCAATAAGACATAAACAACATACAGTTAAAAGAAAAACATAACACATTCTACAGTTTAGATTGATGATGTCAATGCCAAGAAGATTAAGGAATTAAGAGGGCAAGAAAGTAACGACAGATGTTAGACTACGAGAAAGTAACACCACGGGTCTTTTGGAAAATCTATCTACACCAGTCGTATTTTCCTCCTTTTTTTCCTTTAATTTCCTTTACATCCCTTAAAGTGAAAACATAAGCGAAAACAACAGCAATACAAGTAAGACAGACGAGCTTTCTTCGCCCTGAAAGCCACATTAAGTCTGCATCTGCAACATGGATTTTCCAATTGCAACAAACCGAAAGGTTGTCATGCCCGCCACCAACTTTAACATCATTCAACAAGAGACAAAAATTCTAACGCCGGCCAAGACAGGAAACCGTCAGCGCACAGCACCATAGCTGCATCACCAACTGCCCGGCCTTTAAAAACTCGGGCCATATAGCAGCCACCATCTCCAAAGCCACTTTACCGAGCACAACGATCCCAAAATTAACCACCACCTCCGCAAACCAAACCGGGTGAACCTCCAAAGAAGGAAAGGGAAGAGGGGAAACCACCTAGAAAGGTAACTAGGAAGGGGATCGATAGAGTGGACAAGCCCCATCAGCAACTAGGGGAGAACTGAATTTCTAGTGTTAACCCAAGACCAGCATGCCAACAACAAACCCGAGAGAGGAGCAGGCCAAGTCTGATAGGGGAAAATGAAACTGAGCTGTAAAAGAAGCAGCCACGAAATAGGGTTAATTAGGCACCACTAACCACTACATAAACCCAACCAAAACCACCGACGAGTACACACCACAGGCGAAAAGTGACTTTTGTAACATCCACCAACAAATCCTCAACATCCAAAGACAAAACAAACCATCAAAGAGAAACTGAGACTTACAAAATTCAAACCTAGAGCACTGCCATTAAAACCCCCATGATCTAGGATTGTGTACAATAACAACCAGTCATGGATAGGTGACAATCCATCTACTAAAAAGGGGGACAGCAGAGAAAGAAGCAGCCACATAATAATAGAGATTTATTTAGGCACCACCAACCACTACATAAAACCAACCAAAAATCACCGACTGAGTACACACGCAGGTGAAAAGTGACTCTTAACGGCCACCTACAAATCCTCAACAGCCAAGGATAAAACAAACCATACAAAGAGCAACTGAGACTTACAAAATGTAACTGCCATTGGAACTGCCACCAGCTAAGATTTGAGCGAATAGCAACCAATCATGTAATAGTTCAGCGTCGAGGCAATTTAATGACAACTCCTTGACACTGCCAGCAACAACTCACCAGAAGAAAATTGGTCATCGGAAGATTAACCCAGATCTGAATCTAAAGTGTACCTAGGACGGCCGAGTTGAACCATGAATTTTTTATTCCCTACTCGTTTATTTCGATCAATCAATTCCAGTTCCTTCTTTTTCTCTTAATCTTTTTTCCATATTAACATAATATTATCCACCCTTTATCTTTCTATCCACTAGCTTTAGGACATGACTGTCAACGGACAAATTTACACAATTCACTACTAAAATCGGTGAATTCAATAAAGCATGCATGTCGAGTGTGCAAGTATTGATGCGTCAGAGACATTCTCTAACCGTAGTAATATTGAATAAAAAGGGAGTGCATGTTAGAGATGTCACTTGAAAGTGGAGAAGGCTAAAAACACATGACCTTTGCATCCACAATGCCATGCATAACTTCCAAAGTGGTATTACAAAAATTCACAATGCTTGCTTGGTCTTTATGGGGAGGGTTAGTCCAACGGAAGTATGAAGAAACTTGGTTAAGTATCAGTGTTAGTAGTAGCCATACACGAGTCGACTATTCAGCAATAGCCACTACATCACTAGAAGCATGTGACAAAATTCAGCTTTCGAAGCTCTTAACAGAAAAGTTCAAGAAAAATTGGCGTGTAAAATAGCCATAGCAGGGAGGCATCATGGATTGAACTTCACCTCTTCACAGACCATAGAATCTCAGGATTATTGGACTAGATATGAACTTCTATTCGATCGAGAGAGAAAAGGGGGCAAAAAGCATACACCAAAACGGAGACAAAGAAAGGAAAGAAGATAAAGGGATACAATAACGGGTAGGTGCTCAGAGAGTTAAATGATAAAGCAATTATCTACATCTAAAACAAAAGAGTTGTACGTTTCATTGTTGGGTATTATATCATGCTTTTCATAATATATAACTTGAACAACAGAGATTTCATCTACTCAAACAAACTAGATATACAGATGTTGGATATACAGATGTCACATTCCACAGCACTCCTATCATGGTTTCCCTGCAGGCGACCATTCAAAATTGCTATTCTTACCATGGTGTTTTTTGGAGATACTATCCACGTACTGTCTCACATATCTGTGGTTGATCTCAAACACAAAGTTCATTCCCCTTATCTGCCAATTGACCATTCATTGATGATTAGTAGCAGTTTCAAACTTGAAAGAATCAGCACAAATTTAATCATGCAAGGTGTGCACAATTCATTTAATCATGCAAGGTGTGCACGATTCTATATAAGGAGACTACGTCCAGTTTAATCACACAGTTAAGAAGTTTTACCTGTAGATGGAACACATGGCAATTCAGTGATTTTTCATGTAAGCTCTTTCCTTCAACAAAATTTTATTTCCCCTTGTCTACCAAACTTGCATGAGAGCAGAGCATTTTACAGTGATCTATGTCAAAAGATAATGACTCATTGTACATATGTCCTTTGAACTTGCCCAACAGGCAATAATAGTGTTAAGCACTTCACAAATACATGACTGGTACTAATTCTGGGCAGCATAAAGTAAAAATTATGCTAGAAAAGTCAAACAAGTTTAAAAGTTCGAAAATGCTTAAGTCACGGAAATGATATAGTAAGGCAAACAATTTAAAGCTTGGTTGCAAACTGAGCCTAAGGTGCAACCTAGGAAGCAGGGACTCGAGTTGGTGCGGGTACAGATACGATACGGGTACAGAAACACGGGGATACACTGTTTTCAAAAATAAAAGGATATGGGTGGGGCTAGGATACGTTGAATAAAGTAATATTTAATGTTCTTATAAATGCGCAAATTTTTTTTTTTAACTGAAAGTTATCTTGCTCTTAATGACAAATCAAATGTAATAAAATAAGATTTAGCATTTTTACGAGTATATCACGTGTTTATGAAGAACTTGTATTAGTTTTTTCTTTTCCCTTCCTCCCTCTCTGCATTTGCGATTTTATTTTCGCCCAACTGTAAAAGATCTGTGTATTACATATTGGCCCCCGAAGTAGGTTTTGAATTACTAAATTGATTTCCAGAAATGTCTGATTCGTCCCCGGAACGTATCCAAGACTTATTCTGGACGTATCTGAAACTGAAAAGAAAAGTAAACAAAGTCAGATGCATCCTCAGCCGCACCTAGTGCGGACCAGATGCCCCCTCATATCCGATCCGCCCCTTACACCCATGCGCGGGCCAAATTGCAGTGTCCGTGCACCACAGGGTGCAACGGTGGTCGTGGTTGGGCTTGCTTGAAACCCTCACGCGGGAGAATTTATAGCTTAGCTTTTTCTGGTTCATAAATGCAACCTAGCAAATCATCAACCATGCATGACCAACACTAAAATATTACAATCAGCATAATTTTATCTATAACCACTCAGGAGGCGCAGCCAAAAAGATAACTAGAAACGATATAGTGAAGGAAAAAAAAAGCATAAAAAAAGAATTCGATATGGCATCAAAATAACTAGACAAGATGTTCAGCCTATGGACGATATAGGATGGAAAAAGTTTTATACCTCAATCAAACAACTTGAGCTAAGACCCAGCAGATTTCCAGTAGCAACTGCTTTGCCGTTCACTGATATGGAACTCTTCCCAAGATTTTTTAACGAGAAAGATCCATCTGTTTCCATCTTGATCATTGCCTAAGTATACAATCAACAATGGTTATACCCGCATACAAATAAAAAACAATAACGATGCACAAGAACCTAGATAGTGTTTGACAAGATATAGACATGCATTTTTTTAGCAACCAAAAGGTGAAACCAAAGAAAGGAATCATTTTTCAACTCTGTTGGCTTTCAACATACACAAATCTAAATGCTTATGAAAATATAAACATCTGATTTTGCTGCTTCTTCAATGTGTCAACAAGCGCGAGTAGTTGAACTCACTAACCATTCCATCCACAAACTTTATCATGGTGATGCCCTGATGCTTGACACGGTCCACAGTTCATATGAATGATGAAACTTTTACTAATAAAATTAACGAATGAGGAAACTTTTTATAACTCTTTGAATTCATGCATAAAAATATACTTCACATGTCTGCAACTAGATTTCAAGTGTAACATAGATGAGGATGCATATCCATGTTGAGATTACCAGTGCAGAAACACATGCTCATAATGTCTCCTATAACCCACCTGTCGTCTAGAGACCTGGTTGGCACGACCCTCTTTTCTCAAATCAATATCAACATCAGTGTCATCTGTTGATCTTCCTAGCATGACCTACAAAAACAAGTGTGACACCAGTAAGAAAAAAAGAGATGTACCAATTTGTATCTTCCATAGAGGACGTAATTCACATAGTAAAACTCCCGCCAGCACACAAGTAATAAGTGTAAGAGGCTCCTGCCACTGCACAGTCAGGGGATGGTTAGCCGTGCACCCCTGCTATTGCACAGCGGCTGTTCCACACCTCAAACCCCATCTCCAGGTTGTAATGGAAAAGCCTCACATCCCAACTGCTGCGCCAATGCTTGCCCTCACAAATAAGAGTATTACTGCCATTCGATACATACATTTGACATATCATCGGAATTGCAGAAGTAAATGCACAACACAATGAACAGTTCTATATACAAGATTTAAAAAAGTGACAGCGCAAAATAGGAAGCAGTTTCTACGCAGATTTTTTCTTCAAAAAACAAATTAGCATAGGCTTGACTTGGTCTTCTAGCTAGAAACTGCGTTGATCATCCGGAGAGACATTAAGAACGGTTTTAAATTTAAGTAACCTTGTGCAGCAGAGTACACAAAATAACCCATTCAAAGGACTTTGCTCTTCGTATGAAACAAGTTAGTTTCCACGGAAATTTGCACAAGCACCCAGACTATAACTAAGCTTTTGCACCAATCTACTTGGAGCTGGCCACATGAATCCTTCTCTCATGTTCAGAGAACAAGAAGACACAAAAGCACATACACACACACAAGGGATTCCTAGACCTTCATTAGAAAGCGGACAATGATCAGAAGGTTACAATCTTGATATTCTACCTCGGTTTTCCTGATATAATGCTTTAAACGGCGGCCATACAAGATGGCAAGGGCTCCATGAGATGACATGGCTCTTTGCATTGATGAACGAGCACACTGTTCCAACCGAATGATTGTCCTCTTAGTGTCATCATACTGATACCTTGAGACTGTAAAATGCAGGTAAGAACACCAGCACAAAATTAATACAAGCCAGCAAGAGAGCATATGTGCTTATATGTGTTGCCTTGATAAGTAAGATCGTTGTTTCCCCAAGTACACATCAGTTCTCCTTTACTTGAGAGCATAGACTAAGAATGTATTAAGAAAACATATATATACAATTTTTTCTTGTAAGGATTTGATAAGTTAACGTCACTGAGCCACTGGAGCCACACAATCACATGAAATTGAAACATTGATTCGTCAGGATCACTATGTCAATGTACACAGCCAACATGAAAGACGTGCCTAGTTCTGCATTTATTCTGAATATGAACAACTGCATGCACAATGAACTACAAGTAGAAACATAATACTGATTTTACGGGGGGGGCTAACCACTAGTAACTTACCTTGCCTATTTATATATGAGTCCTCTTCATATGGGCCTAAATCCATCTCAAGTATCTGAAAGGAAACATAAAAGTCAGAAGAGACAAACAAAGGAAATGCATCAAAGAGGAACCAGACATAACCAACAAAACTCGTAAGTTACCATAGCCTCAATATCAGAGAAATAAGGCACGTCACCGTCACTATCAGATTCATCCAGATCAGATGTTGAGGGGTTGCCCACTGATTCTGGAGGGGCCGTTCTGATGGAACCTGCTCCTGCATGTAAAGGCGTTTCAGTAAATGCGGCTAGGGTGGCTGGCACCTGTATAGAACAATCAGCCAAGAGTGAGAATTGAATATGATCCCAACATAAATGGAAAATAGAAATAACACATGCTACCAAAATCCGACCACCTTTGATTCAACTTTAGAAACATCTTCCTCCAATACTCCACCCTTTATAGTAACTGGAGCTGCATTGGTGGATCTGCATGGTTTTGACACTCCACCGGCTTTTTTAACCTCTACAGGAAGCAGAACCAGACGTTCAGAATCAGGTACGTCAGATTTAGCTACACAACCAACAAGTGGGTGACGTTGAACTGATTCTGGCAACATACTCGGTCCAACCACGTGTGACCGTGTAAAAGATTGTGCTGGATCTTTTCCTCTATCCATCAAATGTCCTCGTTCGTTATCCTTTTCGTCGGCAGAGGAGGATAACGGTTCACAAGAATCTAGAATAATTGGTCGTCTTGAAGAAGAAGGAAATGATGTGGCTGGGTGAATAAGCAAGAAGATGTCATCATTGCACGGGATTTCTGTGTCTTCGGTGTTCAATGTACAGTAGGTATTCCGAGCACTAATTTCAGGAGTATCAAGAACTAATACTGACGTTGTCTGCACCTGGACCTTTGAATGACAAATGCCTTGCTGATCACCAGGAACAGAGGAAGCAATATTATCCAACCCTGAAGAACATGCCTTTTTTTCAAGCTTGCACACATCACCTTCCTGAGCATTAGAAGTAGAACTCAACACTTTTATATTAAGATTTTCAGAACAGGACTTATCCATCATTTCCTTCCCATCTACATCCATGAAGAGAAGCTCATCATCATTTGTGAAGTTCAAAAGTGAATCTGATAGATCTGCAAATTCACCCACTGAGACAGCACTTGCATTAATTAAATCACCACCGTTCTCGCCGTCCCTAAGCAAAGGCTCTGAATGGGCATCAGTCCCTGACGGGCTTGCTTTCTTACTATCACCATCATCAGGAAGTGCCGATGTTCCTTCCGGACCCTGAGTCCTATCTATACAGCTCGCAATGACTGGCATAGCAGGTGCTGAAATGTCTTCCATTGTTTTCCAAAGAGGCAACCTAGGAAGCGGAGATGAAAATCCCATTGTGTGAAGTGAAGCACTACCATCTGAATCAGGGGAATTGAAATGCTGTCTTACTCCAAATCCAGAACAAGTACTTTGAGAGTTAACATGCATTGCATCTGAAGAAGCCAGTTGTTTAGTCTCAGAATCCTCAGTGCCCAAAACCTTTCCATCAAGTGGCACATGCGATGGGTCTATACTGTCAACATTCATGCATTGCCCAAAGATCGTCGTATTATCTTCAATGACATGATGAGCATCTTTGTGTTCACCACTTGGCTCAAAAGAACCCCTCCCATCATTTCTCATCGAGGAAGCATCTTCAGGAAATCCATATGGACTCTCTTTCCTCACAATTCTGCTTGGACAATTATCTTGAACAGCATTCTGGTGTCCGCTATGAAATTCATTACCAGTTTCATCAACAGCACTGGTCGCAACAATATCCCCCAATGCTTCTGGGAAAACACGACGCAAGATATCAAAGTCTGTTTCCTCAAACCCATAAGTGTCCGAGACACCATCACCGAGCATACAGTTTTCATCCTGAAGTTCATCGAGTCTCAGATGCTCTTGAAAATTGCCTCCATGCCCACTGCCGTCATTAAGTCTGGGCCCAGAGAGAAATCCCAGATCTGTTGAGGTCAATAACTCGCTCCGAATCCTCTTTCGCATGCCATAATATTGCCTGCGAATGCTTCCAACTTTCCTCTTCTGATTGACCTCTCCACGTCTTTTAAAATTGTCTGCCCCATTAAGTTTTGACAAGTGCTCATGCTCAACCATGCGAGCAGAAGCTTGAGTCGAAATGTCAGGATCATAAAGAAGAGAATGCCAGCGATCCCGCAGTTCGTGAAAGGTAAACCTGCGTGAAAATTGAATTGCTCCTTTAGCAAGTGCTTCCAGAGAAGCACCAGCCTGCAAAAGGAAAACAAACAAAAGGATATTATGCTCGGGAAGGATAGAGTAAAGTGTTTCAAAGGTGATTTACGCTATAAACTACTTTCCAATACCTATGGTTTTCCAAAATACAATGAGGACCCAGAGCATATAAACAGAACTTATTTTGAGAACAGTAATTTGCAAGAACATTGTGGACGGAAGTCTTTGATATCACTCAGAAGTACAACTCATTAATCAGAACCATATTAACTTTCTTCAAAAGCATCTCTCCCTTTAATCTCTCTCTAGAACAGATTGCATCATATGAGTTCCAGCAAGTCAGATCGATGCCAAAAACTCAGTATATTTGAGCCTAAGGAAAGTACAAGGAAACCTTAACTTGCTAGTTAAGAAACTAGCGAAGTATCATGAGCTACTTTACCTCCCTGGTTCTGATTTCACAACGGATATTACATATCTGGCTGTTCAGGTCTAACTAATCAATTATGCCATCACGAATGATGAGAACTTGATAACGTTGAAACTGCCTGAACATCAAGAGGATGATTTTATCATTGATTCTACTTAATGAAACATTAAATTTTCTCCTGAAGTTAGAAACAAGAAACTAAAAAGCTAATGGACACATGCTATCCAGATCTGGACCAGAATCAATCAGATGAAAATAGTAAGAACAAAGATAAAATCACAGGGTTTATGGCACAAATAATTGCAGAATTGACTTCAAAACTCGTGAATTCCACGAAATTGACTTCCATCTGGTATGATGCATGAACAAGTTTCTGGCTTACTAAACACTTCTCAGTACACGCAAAGTATGCTGAAAATGTGCTGAGACGTTGGAAGAGGTCAGAATCAATCAGAGGCTAGAACACGATCAGAGTTTTGACATAAGTGGTCCGCGAAAATTAGAAACAGAGATAAGAGTAACTATAAACAACCCCCTTAACAAAAACAGCCTTAAGCTCACTATTGCAGGAATTGCCATTGATGTTCATGTGCCAGGCAATCTCATGCCTCCTAAGTCCGCATATGTTGACTAAAGCAGAAAGTGGCATTGGTTTACTGCCTTTAATATTAGAAGTGTAGCTTCATCTAGGTAACTTTCAACTCAGACTTCAACTGGCGTAAGATAATTTGACATAAAAATTACCCTACCAAAATACGACAAGATCCCAAGAACCTTTTCCATATGTGGATGAAGAAAATGAATTATTTGATATTACAGGGGTGCTCTCCACTAAACCATATGGAAGATAAAAGTAGTGTGAATTTTGTCATTGATGATCAGGACTTGAACGAACATGGTTACATGGTCACGAGTCATCAGGGAATGGAATATCATGCAGCTAGAGTTGATCGGTGATCCTTTTTGGTAGGGGATAATATTGTCTGCAAGCTCGATGAACCTGGTAAATCAAATGCAAAACCTAGTCCTACCTTTCAAAATGTACATTAGATGTCAACTGGCTCTTAAGAGTCAATGCTGTACATAAAATGTTTGCTCCACGTTAACAAATATACTTAGAAAAAAGAGTGAAACACACAAGTTCCATAATCTGAAAGGACTCACGTTATTGCTGGTTCAAAGGCACAAGCTGTCAGTACAAAGCTCTCTGCAAGATGGACTTCTAAAATTCTCAGTTGTGTAAATTCAGCTGGTTGGTTTGTTAGCTGTGGTATTCAATTTTTAGTTTCCAGCGAAAATTATTCATGAAGTTAGAAATATTTTACTAACTCACATGTGTGCGTCCTAAAGAAGAAGAGATCGGGGGATCAAACAAATTGAAAGGTCGGAATGCAGAAACTAAGGGTCGTTGCAAGAAAAAGGATCGGGTTCATGAGTATCACGCGATAAAGAAAGTTTTGGGACATCTCACTTCCGACTGATGCTTCGTATTCTCGTAGAAATATTCATAATTTCAGGGAGACTGTTACACTTGTGACCAAACTAAAACGAGAGACAAGAAGCATGTCTCTCAGGGAATGTAGATGGGCCTCCTTGGCACTCAGATCTAGAAATCAAATTGTTCATAGCGCTGCAAGAAAATTACTCATGGATCTCACCACCAATCTCGAGAAAAGCATGGATCAGGGATCTTACGTATAAGAATCCGACTCTCCAAATGATCTTTTTCTAATAGAGACCAACAAGATCAAGTCAAGTGGAATTGAATTGAATACTTATGCTGCTTCAGTTTTAAACCATGTGAAAGCAAAATTCTTTAACTGTATCCCTTTTATTTCAAAGTACTCTTTGAGGAGAGATTGCGTACAAGAGATAGGATGAAGGAACGGCAAGTAAATTAAATGAGGATAGTGTCTCATTTTAGTTTGATTTAGGCTTTTACATGCCCATATTCGGCTGAAGTTCAGGAGGAAAGTTTTTCATACAAACTTCAATTCAAGAACGGCTGCTGATTGAAGCTATGGGTTGAGTCAAGCTATTCAACACTACCGGGTGGACTTCCGGAATCAGAAAGTTAATCTCTTTTTTTATTCTCCCGACGGGAGGGGGGGACATATTACTCCATATCGATTGAGAGGAACTGTAGAGTTTTTCAGTCTACACACAGGTACTGCTATCTGCTGCAAAAACTAGGCACGGACTAACTGGAACATCTGATAGTTTCCTTCCAAATGAACTACGTTTTAAAGTACCGTGTTTGTCTTCTCTCATCAGCTTGCAACCATTGAGCCTCTACTCAGTTTTGTAATAGGCAGGGACCTACTTGCAGCACTGAGCCTCTTTATGTGAACTGGCTTGATGCTGTTACTTTCTGCATGGTTTTTAAAAATCAATTTTTGCTTTGTTTACCTCCCCCCGCCCCAAAAAAAATAGTAATAATAAATAACAAAAAACCACAAAAGAAATGAAAAAAGACGCTGACATACACAAGAATTTCTACAGAGAAAAGGAAAGAAAATATGTAATACAGTAACATATTTATTCAGCACATTAGCGTAAGTCTCAATCAAAGAGATGTGCCTTACGTCCACCAAAGGGCAATATTCTACATTCAGTAAATCATTATCCTTAGATGCCTGCTGTATGCAATAAATATCTGCACTGAGCAAAATATTCAAGGATTGATAACAAAAATTGTGACTGAGAAATATAAGAGCATCAATATCCATAAGCAACGAGCCAATCAGTATCAATTATTGTATTCAAGAAAGACAGTTTTATTTTGACCTCCAGAGCGATCGTCAACAAGGATTATGTAGAAGAGATGGGAGCAACCGCTGCCACTGTATAGGTGCAAGCGTGAGTTGTGTTAGTGCCATATATCCGACGAGTGTCGAAATAATATAGACATATATATGTGGATGAACCAAAGACTATTGGCAAAATCTTTTAGGTCGTGTTGGGCTGGTCCAGTTTATATGGGCCTCCTTAGTGACACTTTGCTCCTGTTATCCCCCTTATTAGACATCAAAGTTAACGACATTTCACAACATGGCTTCTCGTGTCAGTGGCTCTTGGAAGAACGATGGTTCTTGGCAGAGCAACTCTAGGTGGAGCTTCAATGGTGGGTGGACTCAGACGTTAGAGGAAGATTGTAAAATTGCATGTGTGTGTTGTGCTATTCTCACATCGAATAAGTGTACAAAGCAACTATGGAGATATAGTAAATCTCTGGATGGAACCAAGACCTATTGACTTAAGGTTCTAGCTCTAAACCCTCGTATTTGTGAGTGCGCATTACGTGAAGCTTTCCTGCTTTTGTTTGTTCATAACTCATAAGCTAGTTCGTGTCCAAGTTATAGCATACAGCTAGATTTCAAAGACCAGTTATCTCCATGAACTTAAAGGTGAAGTTTGCACTAGTAAGTGATATGAAGATTGGAGGTGGAAGTATTCAGAGGGGTGGGGGGAATCCCATTAACTCTTCTCTTGGTGTGTAAATCAGTCGAACGACCATGTATTTTAGAAATATGTGACGCAGCCGCCAACGACAGCAGCCTAAGGATTATATAGGATTACGAACAACATGTGCGGTAGCATGAGGAATCATCACAACAATGTAGGAAACCACCACGTCGGGGTTGGACAGGGTGAAATCTATCCGCTATTTTCTGGTGTAGACGATCCAAAATTAAGTATATAATCCCGTAGCAACTTTTCCTAAACCTAATTAGGTGATTTTAGGCGACATCCCCTTGTGATTTTCCGTGTACTCGAGCTTACATACACACGTAATTTTGATTTTATCATAACAAACTAAGAATCCAAAGAGTCATCCAATGCTGCTAAATTTCACACACACAAAAAATCTCAAATCAACAAATCTTCACAAGGTGCCGAACGTCCATGTATCCGTAGAATTACACGCTCAGGCTACACAAACGTCGATAGAAACTTCCAATCGAGCAAGATTACCAGCAATGGCATCAAAAGAATAGTACTAAAAACAAGCGGTTACAACTCCAGATAACGTATTCAAAGTTGAATTGATTTACCTCGACCGCATTCTTCAACAAGAGATCATCTTCGGGGATCCACGGCGAAGCCATGTCTCGCTCTCCTAAAACCCTAATTCACTCTTTCAGTTGAGCCATGTGATTATCCGTTCTTCGCCGGTGATCTCCATGGAAATTTCGAAACGTCAAGTTCATACACCAGTGGAGTGGGGAGCTTATGACATGACACGCGGGTAACGTTTTCTTTTCGGTCCTCCGCAGAATCACTACTGACACTTTTTCTTTTCCTGTTTATTGGAGGATATTACAAAGGTTTTTAGGTAACACAACCCCACCATTGACATCGTTTCTTTAGCAGTCACACGAACTTTTAATTAATTCATTGATTTTGATTATGGAGTGTTTTAATGGATAGACGGTCGTTCACGTAATGCAGATGCCATGAAGATGAAAGTCGTTCATGAAATGCTGAAACGGTGATCATGATGTATCACAAGAAATTAGTTGAGTTTATGAATTTCAGTTACCTTTATAGCGGGACGATAATTAAGTGAACAACGGTCAAAAAATTGATTTTTTATTTTTTTCTTGCTAATGGTAAATTTTTGTTCCAAAGATTCCAAACTTATAACCACCACCAACGTCTCTATCTGCATTTGTAATAATAATTGTAAAAGCATGAGTTCGGAAAACGTTTGTTGAACACTACATACTCAGTAACAATTTTAATCTAACAGTTAATCATTCGATAGAAAATATCAAAATATTGATTGACTTCATTTTCTGTAAAGACGTAATCATTGTCATTCCACAAATAGTTGATACCATAGAGCAACAATCATCAAAGTTTCATCTGACATACCCATATTCAGTTATTCATTGTAGTCAAATCTATCCTCGAAAACCTTATGAGTTTATGAACTTTCTAGCACTATGATTTCGTCGAATGAAACCACATTTCTCGGAGCTCGTCCTTGGAGATTAGGGCATGCGTTGGGTGAAAACTATTTTAAGGAAGACAAAATGACCAGTGAAATAAGAAAACTTCATTTAATGATTGTCATATAAAAAAAAGAGATTAGTTACTTTTGTCAGATTGCACATTAACGAAAGGCACGACACTCCTGTAGAGTATCTTAAGTATGTTTTTACCGTGCGAGAGAAGTTTTCCAAATTAAGTGTCATAATTGGAAATAGAGCCTTTCTTGCTGCCCGACATCCATGGCCGGATTGAGGAATACGTTGGAGAAAAGTGTGGGTAAGTCACCCTTCATTAACATCCATGAAAAATGTCATCTACATTGCCACGGGGAGTTCTTAATGAACCCCTTAACATGTTGAACATTGTCAAGAAAACGGTTATAATCAGACTATTCCTATCCATCCAGAATGATGCATAGTCAGATAATCAGTCAAACTCTAGACTTGCGCTTGATTTGGACTATGGCGAGATAACATGGTACAACCAACTTAAGGGCTACGATGTATGGTTTTTCGCATGCAAAGTCCTCTCAATCTTATTTATCCATTTGGTCCACACCCTAACCTTTCCTGTCAATATTGTAAGATGATATCGACTCAATTGTTTGAGAAGTGGACTTTGACGCATCTAAGGCTTTGTTTGTTTCACGGAAATCGTTTTCTGTAATATGATTTTCACATTTTCGGTGTTTGGTGCATGAAAATCGTTTCCTAAAAAAGGTTTTCCGCATTTTTTGATGTTTTGTGCATACATAAAATTTTTCAACGGAAAATGATTTTTTTAAGAGCAAAATGTTGGAGAATCACTTACCGATTATAACTCGATAAGTCATTTTCTGGACCAGTGAACACCCACACACCCTCCCCCCCCCCCCCCCCCACACACACACACGAGCGCCCACCCCCCACCCCACACACAAAGGCCCACCCACCCACCCATACACACACCACACCCCGACACGCATACGCCCATGCCCACCCACCCACACATACACCCCCCCCCCCCCCCCCCCCACACACACCCCCCCCCCCCCCCCCACACACACACACAACGATGTCAAACAGCGAAAACAGCGGAAAACATATGTATATATTTTGTGTATAGATATTTGTATCGTTGCGAAACATCCAAACAGCGGGAAAAAAAATTCATGAAAATATTTTTAGAAACTGTTATTTTTTGGAAAGCATATTCCAAAAAGCGTTTTCCGTGAAACAAACAAACCTAAATTGCAATAATGACACAACCTCTCTGACGTCTGGTTTAAGGTAATAAAATTGGCTTCAAATCTCGGCTTGCGTTAATAGATTTAAAGAAAAGTGTGACGCTACCATCACTGAACTTTGTGAGTTAATCTCCTTCTCGCACTATTATGTTACGTTGATTAAAGGGAAACCGGAGATGCAGCTCATAGGAGTCAACTATTGAATTATACATGATGCTAAAAATACTTTAAATAACACAATTGCCCAGCTAAAAGTATCTTAGTCACTACGATCATGTACTTTTTTGAAGCCACAATAGTGACAACATTAGTTTAAGTGCAAAATATCACTTGATAACGAAGATAAAACCTCAATAGCATAATCCTAAAGTAAACAACAAAGTGTTTTTATTATCTTCTTTCTGTACATGAGTGGAAAAAGCTTCGGAAGATCTAGCCTGGGATAGTCTAATGGAACAGCTGAGCTAAGGCACATGGTTTTGCAAAGCAAACCATATCCCTTCCAATTCTAACCAAAAGTGAAGTAAGTCATAAAGCTTTGTTGGTTTTAGATATCAGGACCCTCGGTAGGAAACAGAAAGAAAGTCCGAACACTTGTTATGTACATGTAGAGAGAGATTAGGATGCATAAATTGGGAAAACATGACCTCGTTTGGCAATCCATATGCAAGTATATAGTTGTATGCAAAGGTAGATTAATGGTGACTACGTATAAGAATCAGGGCATCACAATTATTCAAAGACGAATTTCGAGTAAAGGGAATGTAAACGAGGGTGAATGAACAAGACAACCTGAAGGATTTTGAAACAGGCAAGGTGCTCTAAGTTTAGTCACTGATTATGCACGCTGGGAGGGAATAATAACCAACTCAGGTATGAGCTAGCCTTGGGGCCTAATAAGAACGCATTTGTTCATACAAGCCTCCGTTGTCAACTAGCCTCGAGACTAGCCTAGGCCTATTTCAACTTTGTTAATACGAGCACCGGCTTTGAGCTAGCCTAGGCCTATTACTTGCTTCAATGTCTCTTCTTTACGAGTTCAATGATGAGTTGGTTTACGTGACATAATTTGGCATCTATTATAATCATATACGTCCCTTAGTCCCTCATATCCTTCACGCTTTTGGACCTTACAACTTTGTTTCTTCTTTTATTTGGTTGATAAAGGACAAGAAACCTAGACGTGTTTAACACTGGGTACTATATTGTTGCACTGAGTACCAAGTTCTAGTAACCTGTACCTTTGCATGTCCCGTCGTTCTAAACAAGCAATCATTTATTCTGAATTGATAAACGCATACTTGTCTCTCGTAAGTGCTTTTTTTTTTTTTTTTGTATCTCCACACGATATAATCTGAAATTGTTTCCTCAATAAAATGAATTGAGCATTCTGTGTTTTAATTCTGGATCATTGATTGTACCAAAATTTACAATCAATTTAGTGTTAATTAGAAACAACGATACATGTACATATACTTACAATGTTTGATCGAATAACAACGTTGTTTAACTAACTTTTTGGAAAAAAGCACTTTTCTCTGATGTTAAACTTAGGCGACACATGGAGTAAAATGTGCATGGTGGAAACACTTTCGAAAAGAGCGCGTTGAAAGTCTTGATCTTTGAATTAGGCACTTTAATAGACATATATCAGGTCCTGTAAAGTTGCCGATGGCTAAATGCACCTTTCAAGATACATGTGCAGCTCATGGATTTCTTCTTGTAACAGTAATGTAAGGCGTGCACCGGGAAAAAATGTCTAGATGTTTAGCTGTTTTAAGAGGCTTGGTCGAAATGTAAGTTCCTAAGTTAAATACTGCCATAGACGTGGACCGCAGATCCTGTAAAAAATCAACACTACAAGAAAATCAAGTTATGCCTACGGTACAGTACCGTAGGTATAGGTGCTATGTACCGTAGGCATAGCCTATCCCTACGGTACTATACTATAGTCATAAGTGGCGATGCCCTAGATCTATGCCTACGGGGTTGAAGGTTATCCCTACGGTTATACCGTAGCCTATATACCTATGCCAAATTCTTATTAACCCACTTATAGCGACGATTTTTTGAGGATTAGCCTACGGTATAACCGTAGGAATAAGTTTTATTTTTTAATGCTATGCCTACGGGCAATACCGTAGGGATATGCTTACCCTATAGGTACCTTAAGCTATACCTACGGTACATTCTGTAGGCTAAAGTTAAACCATAGCCCTTTTTTTAAGCCTTTCCCTACGGTTTAAACCGTAGGGATTAATGCCCAGAAAATAGAACACAAACATTTACCTACGGTTTATACCGTAGGTACATGTGCTCTTTTTTTTTTTTTTTTCTTTTAATCGAATGCTGTATCTTGTTTTATCACAATAACCTGCAAATACAATTGAAATATCATAAACATGTTGTGCAACTGAAAAATTATAAAGATGTTTTCAATTGCATATATAGTGCAATGTTATATAACAATAATTTGTGCACCAAATTATTTACCTACGGTTAGCGTTGTTTTAGATCTTTTAGGACGCTTCTTAGCGTCCCAAGATATATATATTTTTTTGAAAAAAAAAATATTTATATAATTATTTTCTGTTACAACTTTCAGCATATATTCAATGGGCTAACAGTAAATCATTTCAAAATACAAGAACTTATAACCGTAATATCCACGAAATTATGTTATTTCACTTGTAAAAAAGTACACTCATAAAACCATCATCTAGTACAATGGCTATATGTAAGATTAACAAGTTATAGCAGAAACAATACGAAGTTTCTTGTCAATCATATAGACAAGTGAGCAAGTTCAAAGATCTATTTGGACAAGACAACTTTGTTCCAAAGATATACTCAAGAACGCTAGGATATCAATGAATGAAGATTACTCCATATCTCGCAAACACCATCACAGATTGCATAATCTCTGCTCAACTTTTCATCGGCATTTACACAATTGTCGAAAAATTGAGTTCCATCCAATCAAACTACAAGTAAAATGCAAAATTAGAGAAATGGACAAATAGTCATATATAAAGTATCCAATACGATTCCAATTCATAAAGGAGAAATTGATATTAGGACCCATATGACATGCATTATGTTACCATATGCCATTGGAGGGCTATTGGCAGCTAAATTACAACTAAACATGAATGAATGGACTAAAGACAATAGCATACATGTAAATGTATCGATAGTTATATCAGCTAAACAGAAAAAAGTATCGAGATTAATGAATTGCTACTAACCTTTACGACTGAAGTAAAATTATCTTCTAATGTAATGATATCTGAGCTCTCTTTTGCAACTTATGTCCCACTTATGCCATAGCAAGACAAATACCAACCTACTTTCCACAAAAGTGAACCAGATTAGTTCGATGAAGCAAGAAAACGAGACCAAAAGAAACTGAAAAAAGCTTTTTAACCCCATTTGAACATAAAAAAACCCGAGATTGTCGAGCGCAAAAAAATATGCATATAGAATCTCATCCAAAATTAGTTACAAAGTATTACCTACTAATCATAAAATTTCAACGGAAATCTGAAAGCAGATTTTGATTCTCATGAATGAACAAGCAAACAGGGTAGTCATGCCAATATTTCAATCCAGCTCATTCAGCTCCCTCACTGACTTCTAAATGCTAACAGATAAGTAATACATTGCCACTGCAATAATGTTATTCACATACATTAGGTACATTCCATACGAAGTTCACAGTTTATTGTTGTTTTCCCTTTGCATTTTTGCTCTCAAGGATGGATATATCACAGTAAAAATAAAAATTAAAGAAAAGAATCCTAATTTAATCACTTTCGGAGTAGACTCATACAAAGAATTGTAGTAAGGAAACCAAAACTGCTAACTTTGTAATTGTAGCATCGAACTCTTCATATGAAACTCATTACACAAGAAAATAGGAGCATGACAATTTGACACACAACCATAGACAAAAGGGCTAATTACACTTATATCCCTGAGGTTTGGGGGTAATTACACGCGAGGACACAAAGTTTCAAAATGTAACACTTGTGTCCATTGACAAACGGAATACAAAAATACTTAACGGTTCGGACAAAAAGACCAAGTTGCCCCTAAATAAAAGTTGAAACCCTGATTTGCCCCTGGGACCACATGAAACCCTAATTTTCATTGTCTTCCCCCCCCATCCCTCCTCACCCCATCTGCATCCCCCTCGACCTTCCCCGTCACCCACCCACCCCGCCGGCTCCCCTTCCCCGGCGTCGCACCCCGCATGCCTCCTCCTTCCTCGTCACCCCGTCACCGCTTACCCCGTCTACCTCCCCTTCCTCGTCACCGCCCACCCCAAGCCACCGCGTGTAATCTCCTGCCGGCGTCGAAACCTATCGCTGGCGTGGTGGGGTGGTGTGGACAGGGGCTGCCGGCGGCGAGGGGCCGGGGAAGGAGGGACGGCCGACGGCGGGGGCGGGGGAAGGAGGCGACGACCGGCGGGGACTTCAGATTCACAGGCAATGGGGGAGAGAACATAAAACCCTAATTTGCAAATTAGGGTTTCAAGAATATCCTAATTTACAAATTAGGGTTTCAAGAAAATCCTAATTTGTAAATTAGGGTTTCAAGAAAATCCTAATTTGCAAATTAGGGTTTCAAGAATATCCTAATTTGCAAATTAGGGTTTCAAGAATATCCTAATTTGCAAATTAGGGTTTCAAGAATATCCTAAAACTAAAACTGATAAATAAATCATATATAATAATAAATAGATATTTTTCAATATATACAGTACAAGGGGTAGTATCGTCATTTTAAAAATACATATTGATGACATCATACAAAAAGTACAATTTTTGGATGGAACCCTAACGGATGGACACGACTGATACATTTTAAAAGTGTTTGGTCACGAAATGTTACATTTTGAAACTCGTTGCCCTTGACTGTAATTATATCATAACCTCAGGGATATAAGTGTAATTTGCCCTAGACAAAAACTGCAGCTTATAATATCTTTGTTCAACTAAAATTTTATTAAACATTACTCGTTAGCAAAATGCACAGCGCAAAGCATAGTGTGCGCACCGCGTTATCAGCAAAATTTGGAATCCATAAATGATAGGTATCGCAATTTGATGACTGTGACAGCTATGAGCTCGGCGTTAATATAGTTAATCGCATATTTTGCCTCGCATCTATTCATCTCACATCTATTCATAGCTGAAGAAGTTTACAGAGTTCTTACAAGTTGATCAAACCTCCATTGAGAGGTCTAGCAGCCAAGCACATATCAACAATTTGCACCTCTGTCTAGCCAAGTAACACTTTTTTATTTATATTCTTATGAAAATTTTCTCAACAAGGAGGCGTCTTTTAGATTTAAGCATTTGAAGGACCAAAAAAAATGCGATAAGAGTACACAACTATAGGAAGAGAATCACATTCTCAAACAACTGCCTGCATTATATTAATGACTGACTCATCTTGCAAATTGCACCTCATCTCTCCACCAAGTTCTAGTTAGATCGACAAATCATGCTTTACTAACTGCTATATGTAGGGTACAATACAACTATATTCTGAAATCTGGGCTTATAATTTAGGGTTAATTACTCACGGCACCCCTGAGATTTACCCTAAATTACACACGGACCCCCTTATCTTTTGAAAATTACACTCCGCTCCCTCAGGTTTGTACCCGCATTTCACGAAGCCCCACAAAATTGACTGGGACCCTAACTCTGTCTAAAGATTCTGACACCTTACTTTTTGAAATTTTCATCACCAAACTGCCCTCCCTTTCTTGAATAAATACCCCATTGCCCTTTAAGATTTTTCTTCTTCTTTATTATCTTTCCCCTTTGCAGACCCATTTGGCTTGAAGGTGGCGATGGGCTGTGCTTTGGTCACGGCACGGTGGTCGTGGATGTGTGGCGCGATGCTGCTCGGTGAAAGGTGCGGTTGGATTTGGCTGCCGGTGACGGTGTGTGGGCCCGGCGGGAGCGGCGGGGGCAACCGCTTCAGGAGACGACGGATCCTTGGCCTTGGGCGGCCTTCCACAGCCCCACTTCGGCGGAGCAGACGGGTCCGGCGGAGGGAGGTTGAACTGGGAGATGGTTGGGCATCCATGGTTTTCTTGGAATATAAAGGAGGAAATAGAAGAATATAGGGAAAATTTTCAAGAATATGAGCAAAAGATGTCAGGAAGATGGCAGCCGTGTGGTGTGTTTTAGGTTGTATGTGAGTGTGTTTAAGGGACAAAAGAGGGTACACTGCCATGGGCAGTATGTGGGTGTGCTGTGTGCATGAGTGTGTGTGTGTGTGTGTGTGTGTGCAACTGTGTGATGTGCGTGAGTGGTTTGTGTCAAGTGAAGTAGGGGCTGCCAAAACAGCCCCATATGTGTGTGTTTGGCATGGGTGATGAGCTGCATGAGTGTGTACATGTGGGTTTTAGAGAGAGATTGAGACCATTATAAGCTGTTGGTTTAGAATTATAGAGAAAGGGAGAAGGAGGTGCAGCCGTGAACACAGTGGGATTTAGGGCAGCTGGTGTTCGTACATTATGTGTGATTTTGGGTGCATGAGTGTGCATCCGCGAGTGAGGTGTGTTGTATGTGTGAGTGTAGGTGAAATGGAAAGGGTGAAAGGCTGCACAATAGCCGTGAAGGAGTGTTTGTGAGAATTGTTTTGTGTGTATAAACTGAATGTGTGATTTCATTGAGTGTGAATTGTGTGTGATTTAGTGTAAGTATTTGGGTAATGCAGAGTGTGTGTTTGCAAGTAAGTGGCGTGTGTGTGTTCAATGCGTATAGAGAGTGAGTGGACAGGTGAGTGGGGGCATGTAAAGTGGAGCTTAAACCTGTGTGAATAATGTTGAAATGGAGGGCAGAAACGTCTTTTTATGACCCGCCGTTAACACTGTCAAAGAAATCTAAATTTTTTGAGCGGAGTGTAATTTTCAAAGATAGTGGGGTCCGTGTGTAATTTAGGCTAAACCTCAGGGGTACCGTGAGTAATTAACCATATAATTTATGCTACGCGGCGATCTCAAATATAATTTTCTAGAATAAATTTTCATTTAGGCATTACATCAAACACCTCCCGTGCACGAAATCCTGGTCCACTAAAGCAATCAACTACACAGATAAATCAAAACTAAGGCAAATGGGTATTTATAATTCTTGTTCGCTGATGATTTAAGCAGCGAGTAAAAGTCTCCCAAACTTGTTTCCAATCTGAAAGTGTAGTGTATAAGAACAGAGGAAACGTATGTTCACGCAATCACTGTAACAGAGATCAACGAACATCGCATATACCTTGGTTTACAGATACGCTAGAGATTCTGGGAGCAAAAACCCTCTATGTATGGATCAGTGCATGGGCAGTTTAGGCCACCTGTTTTATGAGTCTGAGCCCTTCACTATTAAAGACAATTACTACTAAACATCATAAAAACAATCAATTAACTACATTAACTGTTTCTTGGGTGAAAGAAATTACCTGATTAGATGAATCTTAAAGTGTGTTCAATCCCAAAGCAAATTGAAGATTCGTTTGAGAGAAGCTTTGAGCCTTCAAATCTAGAAAAGAGAAGAGAAATTCAGCAAGTTGGACGGATTAATGGAGAAGAGAGAGAGAGAGAGAGAGAGAGAGAGAGAGAACCTGATGATGGTGGGTGCTTGTACTATTGGTTCTACCAGCAAAAATTGGTGGTGGTTCTCGTAACAGATTCACGGCATAGACACGAGAGTTGGAAAGAAAAAGAGACGGGGACAGAGAAAGAACGTAATCCATCGATAGAAGAAGAGAGAAGAAGATCGGCATGGTGTGAGTGATCGACAAAAAGAAGCAAGAAGAACGTCATACCTAGAAGTCAATCTTCACTGAAGTTCTTGTTGCGCCCCAAAATCTCATTCGAGATAGGTTTTGTGCAATTCCAATTGCCAAAATTATGCCCGCGAATTTCTCCCTCTTGATCGTCAATTCATATCCCCACGGTAATCAGCCGTGGGGTTTGCGTTTGAGAGATTGCTGATCGGCTGATCGCCAAAGCTCTCCAATCTCTTTCTGATTTTCAACCCAATTCCCACGGCCGGCACCGTTGCAATTGGGTTCCAATTTTGAGAAGAAGCAATGGCCACGGTTCAATCTTAACCGTCGGTCTAAGGGGACTTGTATCTACGGTTCCGTGTAAGCCGTAGGCTATTTTGTCACTATAGGTTGGTTTTGTTGTAGTGCAAGGCAATCATTCTCATCTCATTAAATACCGAGGATCGACTTGCCTACATATACTAGCAGGCACAATTGCACAAAATTGAACAGACAAATTTTGGGTTATCCGAGAAGTTAACGTGGTTAGGCTAGTATATTTGCAGATCTCGGGATGTGAGAGTTCCTTTCGTTGCATAGCTAGGGTGTTACCTCCTCTCGGGGGATGAGGTACTTGCTAGCTTTCTGGTTTTGTTTGATCCTTGGGGTATATCTTGTCTTTGTGTTTGGGAGCTCTATGATCTCTCGATTTCGATTAGGAAAAACCAAGTATTTCAAGCCAAATTCTTGTAAAGAACTTAAGTTACGTTTTGGAAGTTTAAGTTCGTAAAACTAGATTAAGTTAAAAAAAATAAAAAATTAGACCGTGTATTGTGGAGAATTTTTAGTTCATGTCTATATAGAAGCTCTGAAGTTTGTGTTAGAACATCGTCTGATGTGATATGACGTGGTAGGTTAATGCTTCGAACTCTCGTAGCGACGAAATTCCGGATTTCCGGGTCGTTACGTGATAACATTAAAGTTTCCTCAAGGTTTCAGCTCATGCGATGGCTTAGCTTCAGACATAAGGCCTTACCGCAAACAACTGTGTGTACTTGATTCTCTCACATCCGATAACAAGAAAGCAAATCAGAATCTACTTCGGCAGAGATCTGCCATTACAAGGAAGCGTGCTAGCATATAGCTGACTGAAATGGCATTCTTTCTGAGGTGTTCATCATTTCCATAACCCATTATCCGTATTAAAGCCGGTAAAGGGATAACTTGAAAGTTGTAGTTACTCCACTACAGGCACCAAAATTTAGTTTGGGAAATCAAAGGGAAAATGTACAGATGCCCAAATCCCTGTCTCTTGCAATTTGCACAATCAAAGCCAGAGTTTGTATCTATACAACAAGTTGTCTTATACTTTTGGGCATTATATGACACCATTAAAACAGAAGATCGAATGCCAATAGCCGTATTACTGAAGTTAAAAATAGCTGCTATGCATTCCCAAAGGAATTTGCATCTTTCCAGGCGCCAGCTGACAGTCCAGTAGCCTAAGAATGAACAAAAGGCAAGCCAAAGCAATCAAATGGTACTACTTTCGCTAGCTTACACTCTGATTCGAACTCATTGAGGATCTCATGAGAAAGATACATCATAGATAACGTGCCTTTTGTTCATGTTATACCTTTTCGTCTCTTGGGTTAAGATTGGCCGATTGTCTTGGGTCATGCCTATAGGTATAAGCAAAGGTTCACGTTATAAAGGATTAATGCATTAAAGATATATTCATCAAATTCTTATTCTTGGCCAAGCGATCCTAGCAGAAAAGCCGACAAATTGTGATTCGTATATTATCCAACGGAACAGTATGAAAGAAAACCAAATGCTGCTCCTTTGCTATCACTTAGTACTGCAAAAGAGAAAGAAAAAAAGCTGAAAACTGAAGACAAATTATGCATATGTTAACCGGACATGGCAGCATTAAATAGATTTTGCCGGAATTATCCATACAAGATGAAAGTAGCCACCAGAAGCTGTTTCTGGTCTTAGGTAGTCATACTAGTGAACAAACGTTAAATGTCCAACTTTAAGCGTCTACTTAACATTTCCGAAAATATTCTGAAGATCGAGCAAGTGTGACCGCCAGTGCTATTCATGCAAGGCGCAAATCGTTCATCCCGAATCCACCTTCATCGTGAAGGTTTGGGTGGCTTTGGTGCAGGCGAAAAGCATACAGGTTGGAGACCCCGTTAGCAAATGCAACTGTAGAGTTATAGTCTCCCTCATTGTCCACTACCCCATACTGTGGATCTAGTTCACATCTTGCTTCCTTGATTTTCAGAATAGAAAAAAGTGCGCCTTCAGTTATAAACATCTTCTACCATACTAAGAAATTGGTGTATAAAAATTACATATATGCTGCAGAGAGGTACTTACAAACTCGAGGAGGAGACATCGGTTTCTTTCCTGCAAACTTTTCACCTGCAACAGAGCATAAGATAGTAGTCTAGATAGTCGGAAGCGGAGATCAGGGAAAAAGATAAGTCACAATATGACATGAACCACTGAAATCACTAACCTTCTTATGGCACGTACCAGTTGTGGTTTTGAGCTTGTGGTACTGTTAATAAATCATATGGCATTGAATTGTTAGTCAAATTATCACTTAAAAGGGCCCTATAAGTAGTAACTTATAAAGAAGAAAAATAAAAGCGAAAACCGTTTTTGCCTTCTCCTAGAAATGATCTAGGGTGCATTAAAGATGTCAAAAAGTTAATTATATATGTGAACAAGCAATAGTCTTATTCTATCTTTACCAACTAGAAAGAGCAAGTTTTATAGACTAATTAACAGTGTGAATGATCGATACAAGAATTTGCGATCGATAAAAAGCATTTGGGACATGAGCTAGGGAAACAAGTTTACCATACCTAAGCCAAAAAGAGCAAACTCACCCTTTCCGAACATAGTTTAAAACTCTCATACAATGGGAATACAAGAAAGTGTAGATGGCATATTGCAATGATCATTGCTATACACTTATTAATATATCTTTTAAAAATTCACTTTTAAGAATTAAGAAGGGAAAACGAAAAAGAAATAAAAGCTTCGAGGATACGAGAAAATTTTATACGGTAACAAAATAAGTAAACCCTAAGATCAAAATTAGGTCATGAAGAAACAACCTTCCGCTCTCGTACAATCGCAATAGAAGCATCCATCTTTTGCTCAAGAGCATACAGTTCATCTATACTCAGATCATTCAGGTCTTCACCCACTCTTTGCCTGAAAGTCCTAATTTATCAGCTCTTCATGTGGAAATAATTTCATCTAATTTTCCGACTATGTTATAAAACACGTTTATAGATCTCAATCACTCAACAGCTAGCTAGTGGATCGACAGTTGCTTTACCTGATATCTCTTTTTAGATTACTGTTGATCTCTGTCAGTTGCTTCAAATTCTCTTGCATTCTCTTTACAAGTGATCAACAACCAACTTTAATTAGTACAGATGTGATGCACTCTCCAAATATACAGATCAAGCTTTGAGAAACACACAAAAGATTTAGAGAGAGAGAGAGAGAGGGAAAGACCTCGTAGTGCGTGCTCCATATATCACACCCCAGTGTCTTCTGATATTCATCCAAGATCTTTTTGGTTCTGATTAAATACCAACCAAAAAGAACAGAAATGAAAACGACTGCTTATGCAAAGTTTTAGGGTTTTCACCTCCCAAAGGACCGGGCATAAAAATAAATAAATAAACAACAACAACCCCCTCAAGAAGCCCACAGAAGCCCAGATTCTGTGGAATTTGAACAAGAATGGAGAATTTACTGTGCATTCAGCCTGGTAAGCCATCAGAACAACAAAGGAGCAAGTGCCCTGGAGTAAAGTGGTCTGGTTCAATGGTAATATACCTAAAAGTGCTCTGATACTGTGGATGATGTACAAAGATGGACTTAGAACAAAAGACAAGCTGAAGAAATTGAATCTTATTGACGATGACACTTGCCCTTATGCAATAAGGGCAAAGAGAATATAGACCATTTATTCTGGAATTGTGAATACTCAAAAGGGATATGGGAGAAGGTGTTTGAGAAGATGCAGATAGTCAGGCACTGGAAATCATGGCATCAAGTGATGGAAATTGCTACTATCCTATTTAGAGGGAAAAGTTTTCAAGCTAAACTGAAAAAGCTGAGACTTGCAGTGACAGTTTACATGCTCTGGGGGGAAAGGAATGCTCGGATCTTCAAACAACAATCACAGAATATGGAAGCTACATTTCAGCAGATACAACAATGGATGCAACGGAGAGTAAGAAGCTGGAAGAGAGTTCCATGCTCCAGCAATAACATGACATTATGTGATAATTGGGAGATAGATAGAAGAATACTACTTGATTGATATTTTGTCATTGCTTATAAGCTAGAAAAGCTAAGTAAGGAAATATTGTACATCTGTAAATTACATATTTTGAGATCAATACAATTGACTTTCACCCAAAAAAAAGAAAACCCCTCAAGAAGCCACGACACAAAGATTCCTACATTGAATTTTGGGGAGAGTATCAGATCTACTCAACCTTACCCTAATTCTGAAGATTAGTTGTTTTTTAGCATGAATCCGTGATTTTCAGATCAGCATCGAGCAAACTTATCGTTACACCAAGTTTGAACCTCACCCCTTTCCCAGATCTATGCAGTCTTACACCACTTATACTGTTTCCGCATTTTAAACCCGTGATCACAACCCCGCAATCCTACCCTAGCACCAAGTTGAACCTCTCACGCATAAGACTTGATTTCACAGACACGGACACAACACAAGCACACACATAAACTTGAACCACATACATAGAGGTATGTGTGTGTGAGATCTAAGGGGAGAAAGCATACGTGGTTGTGGGACTGGTGTAGTTGTGAAATTTTCCTGTCTTGGAGTACATCATTACAGAGACCTTGGCATCACACAAAACTGTGAGCTCCTGGGCTTTCTTGAAGATACCATTCCTTCTTTTGGAGTAGGTCACCTGCCTGTTTGTTGGGTTCTCTATCTTCTTTATCTCAATCTTTCCACGGCCCATTTCTCCTCTTCCTTCTGAAACTCCAATGACTCAAAGTACTTGATGAATGGAGGATGAAGAAGAAATTAAATTAGATGGAGGGCTCGTGGTTACTATATCGGGAAAGTGAGATAAAAAGCATGATTGTCGTTTAACTACAAGTATCCTTGCCTCATTAGTGAAAAAAGCTTCGTGGTTACCATTTTCTACTCTAACGTGACATGCCTGACTGGTCCTTTTTCTTGACCCTGACAGATCTACATATGATAGAGGAGATCTCTAGTTTCTGTCACCTTCTTCTTTGAAGAATGTGAAAATCTTGTGATGGGAATTAAACTCTGTTTGGACCAACAATCACTTGCGTCTTTTATGAGTTTTAACTTCAAACTTTAGCTTACATTGATATCCTCGGTACTATATGTAGAACATATGGATGAACTATAAGAAGTTTACATAGTACTTTGGGAAGTTTCTTAGTCCCTAGATCAATCAATCAATCAGTGCCTCGACTTTTCGTTCACTGTGGGTTATATTTCAAATACTTTTACAAAAATTGTCATGGTTTACAAGTTTATATAGGCATGTATCGTGTGTTCAAAGCCTCAAACATATGACAAGCCTAATTAGCTCAAATCACACTAGAGGGGACTCGGGGAACTAAGCTCCAGTTGTTGTTAGTTTAGGAAGAGTTGAATGTATGTAGCAGTTCTTTCACTTTGATGGAAGTCTTCACGACCTATGATGTAAAAAAAGTGAAATTTATTGGATTTCCTTCAAAAAGAGATGATTCTCGAGTCACTTGCCGGGATAAAAAAAAAAAGGAAAAAGATGATTTTCTGAATTGCCGGTGAAACGTTCCCTTTTCGTCCTATATATCTGATATATACGAGAGATAAATCAGTCAATGATACTGAAAAACACTTCAATCCGAAAAAAAGAATTTAGTAGGATTAATTCCAAAAAGAAAAAAAAATGCAAATTTGTAGAGTAAACTCTTCTCAACGGGCTTGTTTCTCATCATTGTAGTTATCTGGCTAAAACAGAGAGCAACATCTGCATTTCTTCCACAACAAACACAAGTATGCTTTTGCAAATTACGCCAAGCCAACATGATGCTCCACTTCATGGTATTGTCTTCTGAGCGGAATTGCGAAAGATAGCTACTGTTATGCATGATAATTAACATTTCTATTGTTAAGTTACCATCTGCTCTAAAAACTTAGAGCAGATGGTAACTTAACATGGTATCAGAGCTAGGCTCCAGCCGCCTCATTCGATCCAACGGGACCAAATATGCAAGCGGGAAGAATTGAACCCAAGACCTTGCCAAATCAGAGCTCTGATACCATGTTAAGTTACCATTTGTTCTAAAAGCTTAAGCTTTTAGAGCAGATGGTAACTTAACATGGTATCAGAGCTAGGCTCCTGCTGCCCCATTCGATCCAACGTGACCATTTCTTATTCAAAAGGAACACCTCTTATTCCCACGCTTCGCGTGAGGGCGGGTGTCAAATCCTGCATCGACAATACATGGGGTTTGGGATTTGTTCTTATACCTGTGAGCTTCTCCTACTCTTGAGCATGCTTTTAGGTCCCACATCGACAATACATGGGATTTGGGATTGGTGCTTATACTTGGTGGGCTTCTCCTACTCTTGAGCATGCTTTTAGGTTGGACATCAGGTTCAACATGGTATCAGAGCAAATGGTAACTTAACATGGTATCAGAGCTGGTCGATCCAGGCCCAAGTAGACAATTAATAATTAGTTCCTCGCCATCACCCAGTCAATTTCTCCACGTGCTAGGTCCACTCAAAATCAGTCGGGCCACACGTGAGGGGGCGTGTTGAGAGATATAAACCTCAGTATCAATCCCACATCGGGTAAATAATAAACAATACTTTAACATATATGCCTTGTAGGCCTCTCCCCTCATAGCCAATTGGTTTTGAGGTGAATGCTTTCACATGGTATCAGAGCATGACACCCGCCCTATTGTAATTAACATTTCTATAAAGGTTATGCATTCCAAAACATCTTCTTTTTTTTTTGGGTCAAAAGCCAATGAATTTCATTTCACTTGAAAACTTGAAACAGCCTATACATCCACATTGAACAATATGAAGTTATACAAAATGCTGCCCACCTATATCTAACAGTGTATATTTACATCCTACTTATATCTTTAGTTATCTACAAGAATGTTTTTACTGATTCCCCATGCTTCACACAGCTTTTTGTTTCTATCATTTGCTGTGACTTTCTTCCAACTGCTCATCCTGTATTTGATCCATTGGTTGATTACATGAAAACAACCCTGAGGATGAGATTGCACTTGACAAAAAATTCTGGAGTTCCTCTATTGCCACAGGCCATAGACTATTACAGCAACCATTAATTTGCAAAGCTTAGCCTTAAAGCATTTTCCCCTGAAATTCTGAGCTGCAAATTGTATGACTTGATTCCATGATTCTAAGGGTATCTTCATATCCATCCTTTCCAGCACCATTTTCCATATTTCTTGTGCATATGGACACTTGATGAACAAGTGATCTACAGTTTCCTGCTGGTTAGAACATATAATGCATTTAGCCTCCTGAACTATATTCCACTCTTTCAATTTGACTTTAGTTCTTATTACATTCTTGCACAACATCCATAGTATGGTAGCACATCTAGGGATATGTCCACTGAACCAGACTACTTTCCACCATGGCACACATTCTTTTTTTGTTCTCAAACAATCCCAGATAGATTTTATCGAAAAATTCCCAGAGGGTTTCCAGTGTATTTCATCCATCTTGTCAGTATTTGGAGGAGGTAAGGCACTAAGCATACTGTTTATTTGCTGCAGAGCCTGAGACCTTAGAACATGAAGTCTCCATGTATTGTTCTCAATGATGTCTGCCACCTTAGCATTGAGATTCAATCCTGAGTCATAACAGATTCTATGCCCATATAACTTGATTAAGCTCTCATCAGTCAACCATTTGTCCAGCCAAAGCCAAGTTTCTTTCCCATTGCCCACATGATATGTGCATAAGTCTTGAACTTGCTTTCTTAACTTCAGGATCTTACACCAAGTCCAAAACATCTTATTGAATCCCACCCCTATTGTACAATTTTCTGGCAACTTTAGATAGTTGAAGTGAATGTTAGTTACGAGTTTCAATACTCCATTTCTGAGACAAATGTAACTGGGGTCTAGGATAAGTCCTAGCAGGGGCGGAGCTAGGATCTGTACTCAAGGAGGTCAAAGAAATGATGGGTCACAAAAAGTTTTTTTTCTTCAATGAAGAACGGGCATTTCAAGTTATGGATAAAATTCATTCATCTGGCTTTCCTTATTCAATTTTTGTCTCCAACCATCAGTGTTATGGTAGTCAATGCCTGAACCCCATAATACTAACTAGCTACTCTTTTACTAAGGGAGTCCAAGTCTTTATAAAAATACAAATTGACCTACATATTTTATTAAATCTCAATCTTCAACTCCTAGGTTGGGTCGTTTGAGAAAATTTAAGAGGGTCAATTGACCCCCTTACTAATACCCTGCCCCTCCCATGAATCCTAGGATCGAATGTACGAAGGCGTTCTAGAATTAGCATTTTACATGAAAAGACTCTTGAAACAATATTTCTCCTTGTAGTATTTAGTTGGAAGTTACTATTTGCAAAGTCGGGCGGCCCGCGGGCTGGCCCGACAAGGCCCGTTTTTGGCTCGGGCTGGCCTGGCCCGAAAAGTGAATAGTAAAGGCCCTAACCTTTGGGGCCTTGGGTCAGGCCACATTTTTCCCAGAATTTTCAAGGCCCGGCCCGGCCCTAAAAAGCCAAGGTCAGGCCCTAAAAACTAACTGGACCGAAATCGGCTTGTTTTTTAGGCCCTGGCCCAGTTTTTAGGGCTGGCCCTACCCGGCCCCATTTTGGCCCAATTTTTTGCCCTAATGCAGGCCCTCTTTCTGGCCCTTTTTTTGGCACTCTTCTGGCCCGAATTTGGGGCAGGCCCCACAATTTTCAAACATTTTGATTCCCCCCCTTTCCCCTCAACGGCTAGATTTCCCAAATTTATCTTCAATATAACTCCATCAATTTGAATATTTGAATGCTATAAAGATTATTGTATACACCAATACACACATATTAGTACATATATGTGTGCGTGTCTAGAATATCATACATTTTTCATGCTTGAAATAGTAAAAAAATGTTAACTTTATGCACTTGTCTTGCTAAATACTACATAATACTCTATACTTGTTTTATTTATCGTTGTTATCGACGTTTAATCAAGTGTTTACATACTCTTACCTCCATCTTAAAAATCTAAAAAGTCAACGGACAATATTTTTGTATTACATACGAGTTACCTTAAAAATAAAATGAATGATATGAGTTATATGAAAAATAATCAAGCATCACGTATACGTATTTTTGTTGTCGCATTTAAAATGAATATTAAATAATGGTGACCAAACATATATGTATATGTAATTATTATTATTTTATTTTGGGTCTTTTTTGAAACTTTTTTTTAATGGCATTTGTCATCATTTTAGGTATATAATTGTAACACTTATTGGTGTTACACCAAAATAGATATTTTCTTTATATTTAGTACTCCATCCATCATTAAAAAATGATCGTATTTTTTTTGGGTTGTCCTAAAATAATTGATCATTTTTTAAATTAAAAAAGATTTCATATGTGTTTTTTCATGTTTACCCTTCTTACACTTTATTTTAATTCTATTTCTCTCTCCATATTTAATCATCTATCAGCTCATTTTTCTCTTTCCTGACCCACTTTCTTCCTTCCATCCCTCATTCTCTCTCTCTCTCTCTCTTGAGGTAGAATGGAAAATTCATAAAATATAACTCATCCACATAATAAGCGTGCAAGTCAAAGAGGATTGAATAAAAAGGGACAGAAGGAGTACTGGTTATCATGGCACACACACGATGCGTGTGTAAAAACAAAATTAGCAATATGATATGTTTATAATATTAAACTTGACCTTTAATTTCTAACCATTTTTTTTAAAATAAATTTTAGGTTATAAAAATCAAACATGTCTTAATAGGTTGTTAGTACTATTTAAATATTGTATCTTGTGCCACTTTTGAAAATTTTAAAACTGACACATGTCAACATTCTGGATAGGTATTTATGTAACACAAAAAATAGTGTTACATAATACATTTTTGGTGTTAGATCAAAATGACCATTCTAGTAAACGTGGCACATGCATGTGAAAAAAAATAAAGTTAGTGAGATGAAATTTATAAAAAAAATCAAGCCTAACATGTAGGTGGTGCTTAATGTCAACATTCTATATTGTATGTTGTTTGTTACTGAGTATATTGTATGTTGTTGGCTGTGCTGAATATCTTTTACTTAGTTTCATAAACTAAATCACTTTCACGTGTAATCATGAACTGGGTTAACAAATGAAACACTAAATTTTTTCTTAGAACACACTAAGAAAAAGATTAGGATGAAAGCAAAGGAGTTCTTTATGGGTTACAAATGTTGAGAATGTTTGGATGAATGAGGTTGTATATATCCTCTCAACTGCACATTAATATAAGTATAGTTCATTTGAGAGCTCACGTAACAAAGTTTACATGATATATAATATCAAGAATAGACTGGTTATATAGCTGGATTGCATTGTAAATGCCTTAGACACGTAGCGTGTCTAAGGCATTTTTAATTGCTTTACTTGCTTGCATACACATATATGTGATAATATGTATACACACATTATTACATTACAATTTGCTTACATAATAACAAAAAAATACCGCAATTAAAATCTTTACTTTGAATAACAAGAAAAAAAAATTTGTTGGGCCGGGGCCTGGTCCTAAATATTGGGCTTAGGCCCAGGGCTTGAACTGTGCCTAAATACCCCTCTTCTCTGGCCCGGCCCGGCCCCGGCCCATTTTCGCTTCTGGCAGCTCGGGTCGGCCTATTGACACCTCTGTCAGCAAAGATAATAGTTTAAGAAGACTTTTACACCTGAACAACCTTGATGGTTGCAAGCTTACGGTTGTCCGAAGTTAGCTCCTTTGCTAGCTAGTAGTTAGCTTGAGAGAGCATTTTATATCTATTTTCTAGAACTGCATCAATCAATCAATATAACCTATATTAGCAAGCTTTTATCAGCAAGTCTGTATTCATCAGTATCGAAGAGTTGATGGAGAGACTTCGAAGATGTTAACGTTGTTGGGCTGTCATTCACTGGCAAGTAGGTTCTCCGAATATGTCCCATCTCCCTAGCTACATCTGTTGTCAAACAACCTACCCCTGACATAGTACCCCATTAAGTTATTGTGTCTTAATACTCACCGCTCTCTCTCCCTCCCTCCCCTCTTTCTTTCTCTTTCTCCCCCTCTCCCAGGACCACAGGTTAAGTAGAAACTAGCTAGTTTTACTTGTATCGTGGAGGTTTCAGCTAGTCGAGTGAGATAATCTTGGGTTGGAGTTTTATTTTTTCAAGGGAGTCGATAAATTGGGTAACACTTCTGAATTTTCGTAGCTCTAGTGACAAATGAAATTTCAAGAGTGAAAAGTATAGGTCAAATATCATCTCATTTTAAGAAATAGTTTTAAGTCTCAGCAATTACAAATAAAAGTAGGAGCGAGTAGTTACTTGCCAACAACGTTTATTAAAGAATAAATTGTGTCTGCTATATGAGTTGTAAAAATCTTTTTTCAACCCCATATTTCATTACAATTAATAGTCGTTAGATGTTTTTAGTGCTTTTCCGCTAACATTTTTATCGACAATTCTTAACAGCATTTTTTTTAGCATTACTAAATAAAAGTCATTAAAAATATTTAACGACTATTAGACTATTAATTATCACTATATGAGAATAAGATGAAGATTCATTTAACTCCAATAATAGCAAAAAAAAATACTTTATTAAACTGGGGATATCGCTGCCACTGGACTAAGACCTTCACAAATCCGTTATCCTTAGAGGCGAACCACCCACCTAACCGAGGGGAAGAGGGGCACAACATCCCCAACTTTGGGGGATTTTTTTTTAAACTTTTTAGATAATAGATAAATATATTTAAGATAATTACGAAACTGCCACTATGTTGTAATATTAATTGATTAGGATTTTATTTTGTTCTAGGTTTTACTCTTTGAACCACCGGCCGTCATATATTTGTCTTTCTCATTTTCTTCCTCCATCTTCATTCTTTCAAATTTCAAATTCTAAAACTTCAAATTACAATAAAAAAATACGAGTAGATCAAGATTAATTTTTTTTAATTAAAATTTTTGTAATATTTTAACTTTTGCGTTACTTTTGCACCCATACAATAGATAATTACATTAGTATACATCTATACAATTAAGAGTTAAGGTTTTTTCGTACACGATTAGTAATTTATTATTGACTAACCTTATCAAGTTAAATAAATCACAATGAATAGTAAAATTATATAATTAGTAGTCAAATTGAACAATCTATTTTGCATTTAAACGTATTTAATAGTGACGCTAATTATATTATTTTTATTATTTTTCATGTCTTATGTGAACATGAATCTTATAAATTTTTTATGTTAGCCATCAATTGTTTTATGACTTTTTGACTCCCTGAGATTAGACTTTTTGCATCCACCCCTGATTACTCTGCTTTATGAGTCTAGCCCCTAAGCTCGGGAAGACCCAACAACACTCCATAGGCCTAACTAAGACTTCGAAAGCAGGTAAAACAAACACTTGTGATGAGAGTCTCCTGATGACTAATGACATTCCTGTATTACAACTTCATATACATGATGACTTGTAGGATGAACAATCTCGCAAAGAACTTCCATTAGTTATTAAGTGAGTGCCAATAAGGCTAACCCTTCTATCTTTAAATTTTTGTTAAAATTAACTTCAGAGAAGTGTCAAGAAAAAGCATTATGAAGTAAGTAGCATATTTCCTTCCTCAGTTTTCACGTGTAACACGCCCAGGCAAAGGTAACAAAGCTCTTTATTAACTTCAAAGGACTTCCACTCGATACTTCACGGTAGATTTACATGATAATCTATACAATCACTCTCCCTCCCCGAATATTACATCCACTTTCGCTTCTACACAAACCACATTAATTATACTTTAGTGACCCTCTTCACTCCCGAACTTATCATCCGCGCATGCTCCGAAACGTTCTTGCAACTAAGATGGAACCATCTCTCACATCTCACACGGTTGTACGCATGTTTGATACTTGGATCTTTAATTGGAAAAAATTTAGGTGCTACTCGGGTCGAAAGAATATTCCTCCTACTCCCCATATAGCGACAATTAATGGTTGCAAAATGTTTCTAGTGACATTTATGTAGTGACGCTAAAAAAGTGCTGTTAAGAGTTGTCGCTGAAAGTATTAACAAAAAAGTCACTAGAAACATTTAGCAACTATTAATTGTCACTTTATATGGGGTTGGAAGAGATTCCTACAATCGGGATAGCAGCCAAAGCTTATTCTCTTTAATTAGGCCTGATGTTTTAATCATGAAAGGGATGCCCTGGCCTACCAATTTGATGGCAACCATTCACCAAAATGTGTACAGCAAATATAATGGAATGCAAAACCATTTATTATTTTGGGCTAATTACACTTATGTCCCTGAGGTTTGGGGGTAATTACACTCAAGGACACAAAGTTTCAAAATGTAACACTTATGTCCATCGACAAACGGAACCCTAAAAATCTTAACGATTTTAATGAAAAGACTGTATTGCCCCTGAGTTAGAACCTTATTTTTTTTTTAATGCCATTACTTCATTTAAAAAAAAAGACTTTAACCAACCCTAATTTTCTTAAATCAAGGCTGTTTTTTAATGCCATTACTCTTAACCCCCCCCCCCACCCCCCTCACCTGCATCCCCCTTCCCCGTCACCCACCCACCCATTCTTCCTCCCCTTCCCCGGCGCCGCACGGCCACCAAGACTTCCCTTCGCCCACCCATTCGGCAGCCACCTCTGTTAGACCACGCCGCCAGTAGCCCCCTTCCTCGCCCAACCCCGTCGCAACCCCCTCCTTAACCAACCCCGTCGCAACGCCGCAGCGTCGGAGGTTGGTCTTAACCGTGGTGGTCAAACAGGATGAAACCCGAAGTCGGCGACGATGGTCGTCCTCCGGCGACCGGTGGATCTGGTCGACGGGTTAGATCTTAATCGTGGCCTCAACCAACCCCGCGCAACGCCACAGCGTCGGAGGTTGGTCTTAACCGTGGCCTGGTTTGCCGCGGGTTAGATCTGGTCGGCGGCGAGGGGCCGAAATGGCCTGTGTTTCCGACGACCGATTCAGCAAAAAATTACTTTTGTACAGGGGCTGCCGGCGGTGAGGGGTCGGGGAAGGAAGGACTGCCGACGGCGGGGGCGGGGGAGGGAGGCGACGGCCGGCGGGGACAGTCAGGGATACCCTAATTAGAAAACCTTAATTTGCAAATTAGGGTTTCAAGAAAATCCTAATTTGCAAATTAGGGTTTCAAGAATATCCTAATTTGCAAATTAGGGTTTCAAGAATATCCTAAAACTAAAACTGATAAATAAATCATATATAATAATAAACATATATTTTTCAATATATACAGTACAAGGGGTAGTATCGTCATTTTAAAAATATATATTGATGACATCATACAAAAAGTACAATTTTTGGATGGAACCCTAACGGATGGACACGGCTGATACATTTTAAAATTGTTTGGTCACGGAATGTTACATTTTGAAACTCGTTGTCCTTGACTGTAATTATACCCAAACCTCAGGGATATTAGTGTAATTTGCCCTATTATTTTTGCAAAAGCAGAAGATGCCATATGTCCCACCGGATAGATTGTACAAATACTTCTTACGTTTTCTTTCTCACACAGATTTTTTTTGTTTTTTACTTCTCCATTATCTGTGCTCATTTTGAGCCAAACATTTTTCAAGGTAGTCTCTCAAAAAACAACGTCTGATGTTAAATGCTAGTAATAATATAAATAGTAACATAATAAAATACTATAATGAAACATGTACAGAGAAAAGATCAGGAAAAGAAGGCCAAATTGAGAAAGCAATTAGTATTCAATGAGTATGATATCTATCTATGTTCACACCTAAACTGAACCATGTGAAGGAAAGCTAGTCGAGACGTAGAACAAAAATTCGTTTATTTGCATCTCCAAGCACACGCAATGGAAACATGACCTCTTTGTCTCTGAATTACCGGGCAGTTGTGGGCACTTCGAAGATCATCCACCACATTACGGGGACAAATTTCCCGAAGATGCTTGACCTACTCCCATATTAGGGTTAATTTCACCCAGCAACCTGTACTTAGGGGTCATTTGCACCCAGCACCCTAGGGTTTTAAAATTGGCACCCAACACCAAAAAATTCAAAAATCTTGACTGCCATCGCCAAATGACGGTCAAAATATATGTTGACCAAACGACTGTTAGTTTTTTAGGGGCAAAAAGGTCTTATCAACCACAAGTGCTTACATGTCACCACAGTCAGCTATACATGCCCCAATTGGCACTCCACGTCATTTCCCTCCAACGGCTCTCTCCTCCCACATAATATGGTTCAAACGGCTACCTGGGTGTATAGAAGCTCACGCAGATGAGACTCACGCACACCCACACACATACAGACTCAGACCGTAGCTGCCATTAGAGGGAAGAAAAACTCAAGTTTAACGAGCAAAACACGAAGGTAAGGGCAGATTTCTGTATGGCTTTATAAGTAGGGTTTATTTAGAAGTAGGGTTTTTTTTGTGATTTGGGGATTTTAGGGATTTCGGGCTTGGCTGTGTTGAATTGATGTAAATTGGTTTTAGGGCTTTCAATTACGAGGAACAGGGTGTGGAGATGAGTTCTAGTAGCAACTCAATGACTGAAATGGGAAAATGCCATGGCTGCTACTGTGGACCTTCTTGCATAAAGTATGCTAGAACGATGGACAACCCAGGAAGAAGGTTTGTTGGATGTGGAAAATATAAGGTAATTTTATGAGTTTCATCTTTCAAAATTGATTCGTGAATTTTGAAATTAATATGTTGGTGTGTTTGTAAGAAATGTCTTGTGGGTACTTTGAATGGATTGACCCATAAGTCTGTGAAAGAGGGAAGGTGTTTGGAAAGAGGATCTTAAATCAAAACTCTGAAATTAGTGGCATGATTGTTGAGAAGAATAGAGTGATTGAAGATTTCAAGAAGAATAATGGAATTTTAGAAGCTGCAATTGAGGAATTGAATGAGAAGAATGAGACATATGCCAAAACAGTTGAAGATTTGAGGAAGAAGATTAGGTTGGCAAAAAAACAAGTATTGGAGGCCAAAAAGAGTGGGAAAATCACAAAGAAGTTAGTGTTTTTATTGCTGGGATTGGGTATTGTCATGTGGTTTTGTGGTGCAAAATGGGGGCATAAATGTGTTAATGTTGATGCAGATTATGTGCTGGCATTGAAAGAAATGTAATTGCAATGAAGGTTTTCATATGTTATTGCAATGAAGGTTTTCTTGAAACAATTTGAATGTCTAAAGTGTGATATCATTTTCCTATGTTATTGCAATGAAGGTTGATTGAAACAATTTGAATGTCTCTTATTAATATAGTACTAGACATATTGTATCAATACACTACAAGACATATTGTATCAATGCACTACAATACATATTGTATCAATACACTTTACAAGTCTTTTAAACAATTCAAAATTTCAGTCCATTGACATAGTGGTCCTAAAATTGGAAAAGCATGTCAATTATATCAGAAAGTGGTCCACTGCCACCCCAAACAGTAACTATAATCCCCAAACGTCAACGTTGAAACCCTAACATGCACATAAACCCTAACAATTTTGGGAAGAGCATAAATGTGTTAATCGGGTGTGTAAACATAATCGGGCGTTTAAACAATTTTGGGAAGAGCAGAAACCCTAACAAACTAGGAAGGATGCTTATCGTAATCGGGCGTGTGTTTATCGTCGGCGAATAGATCATCTCGCATGTCGAACGGCTCCATCTCTCTGCGAATCGCCGATCGATATGCCCCTCGAACGAACAATTGAGAATTTTTGTAATTGGGGATTAATTAGGGCTTTCTAATTTACCGTTTGAGGGATATGTGGAAGGAGAGAGAGAATAAGGGCTGTTGGAGGGAAATGACGTGGACAGCCAATTGGCAATGTGTCACTGACTGGGATGACATGTAAGCTTTAGGGGCAATAATCTCATTTTGCCCCTGAAAAACTAACAGCCGTCTAGTCAATAGGCAGTTTGACCGTCATTTGGTGTTGGGTGCCAATTTTAAAACCCTAGGGTGCTGGGTGCAAATGACCCCTAAGTACAGGGTGCTGGGTGAAATTAAGCCCCCATATTATGGAATCTCCATTAGCTGGATCGTGTGAGCTAGGTTGCAAGGAATGCCACGTGCCAATGAGTGATTTTCTGGAGAATGATACAGTATTACTACAAAACATGGCCCTGATTGAAAAGATACAAGGAATGGAAGAGAACTAGGTCACCGCTGAGAATAAGATAGGCAGGACTTGTGGCCATTCCCTGACTTCATAATGCACTCTTCGATAATACATAACAAACATACTAAAAAGTATCTAAAAAATCTTATTAAATTTCACGAGAGCTACTAAAAACTCTTTACAGCACAAAAGATCTTATTATTAGAGTGCGAGGATTCTTCCAACTTTGCTTTCTTTTTTAAAAACTTTTTCATTCTGAAAAAATATATATATATTTCATTCATAAGCAACTAAAAAAACATTTCAACCTCCCAATTTTAAAACCAAATAACCAAACAAAAATCAAATAACAAGGAGATAAAATGATATTTGAGAGTCATCACCTCTTACAAAGCCATATGGAAAAATTCACCTGCCAAAATACAAATCACAACCCAGTTGCCACTACCATGGTCTTGTCCCTCCTGTATGAGGTGAAAGCCAGCTGCTAACATCACCCCTGCAGCCACTCCATTGCATATCCCAGCCCACTGCGGATCAATCTCCACAAAGAAGAAAGGTACTGCACCCAAACCAGTAATCGCAGCCATTGCAAGAGTGAACAATGCAACCGTGGACACCGAAACTCTGTTATTCCCACGATACCTTTCACCCAGCCCATTAGCCATGCTATCAGAATTTGAAGCATCATCTGTACCTGTACCATCGATGATATTACCTCCAGCATCCTTCACTGGAGCTCTTATCTTTTGTAATACTTCCATTCACCTCTGCCATGGCATAGCCATTCAACGCTACTATATAAATAGCAAAAATAGCAAGACCTGATTGAATCTCAACTCCATTCCTGATATATGCACAGCACCAAACTTATTCTGATGAATGAAAAATTACCTATGCAAGAATGCAACTAGGCTAAAAGATTGCTCTATATCCCTAAAGCTACCTCATTAAACCAACTTTACCCAGCAAGAAAACAGACCAACAAAAACGAAAATTTTAGATAAACAATATCATCTGTTGTAGCTTGATCAAGGTCCAATGCAGCTAAACCGCTTTGTATCATACTAGGGGAAAAGTGATATGCAGATATCTCTCCTTACCCTGGACACCATGAGAAACAGACGATCAATATAAACTCGTACAAACAAACAATAGCCTTTCTCGATGTTTGATAAGGTTAAGGATAAAATCAAATATGTAGAAGCTGAAATTTAGTGGACACTAGCCTATACTTGATAAAACACTTCAACACCTATGCGAAGTACAAATTAAGTTGACAAAAAAAATTGACCTCACAACAAGCTCCACCCCCCCCCCCCCCCCCCCCCCCAAAAAAAAAAAGCCAATAATTTTGCAAAAGCCCTAATTCCACGGTCAAAGCGAACACATTCATAATTAGTCACTACATGGGATATACTAATACTTTCGATCAATTGATCGCAAATTGCAATTCTCCCTCCTCCGGTCCATAATTTCAGCCCATTTTCACTTCTTTGCATGTTCCTAGAACACATTTTGAATGAACAAGCATCGACTTTACTCATTTGTTCTTGGTCTAGTTTGACTGGTCAAACAATTCTTATTTCATTTGTTTTGATTTAAAATGGGACATTTATTATGAAAGGGATTATGGTGTATAATTACACTACACGAAAAAAGACTTTTAGCGACTGGTAAATCCGTCGCTAAAAGCCTAAAATCCGTCGCTAAAACAATTAGCGACAGATTTACCGTCGCTAAAAGTCCCTTGTATAAAAGCCCGTCACTAATAGTTTAGTGACGGAATTTTCAAATCCGTCGTCAAATATGTAAGTTTTTGCGACGGATTTATTTTTAATTAGCGACGGAATATCCGTCTTTAATTATATTTTAAGTATTTTAATTTATTTATTTTTTGTCAAGTTAGCGACGGAATAAATGTTTTAGCGACGGAATATTCCGTCGCTAATTAACTTATTGTAGGAACACTTTTAGCGACAGAATTAATCCGTCGCCAAAAGTAAAAAAAAAATTGAATTTTTTTTATTTTTCTATTACCCAGACCTGTAATACAATTTTCATTTCTCAACAACAATGTGCAATAATCAATACACAAAGAAATATATATAATCAATCATAAAAAATATTTAGGGTTAATTACAAAAATTGTCCCCTGAGGTTTACAGGTTTTTGCACTTTGCCCCCCGTGTTTACAACTTTTGCAATAGTATCCCTCGAGGTTGACAAAACCATTGCAAACGACTCCAAAATTGGATGGCCGTCCAAGATTGGACGTTAAGTCGACATGTGCCTGTCATGTGCCATTTTTTTCACTAAATTGAAGGGTAAAATTGTAACTTTAGTTAAAAAAATCCATTCATCTTCATCTTGGCCTAACAGTGTTGGGTCTCGACATACTCGTCTTGCTCCACGGCATCATTAGCACCAAGAATTATAGCCTGAGATTGAGACTGAAGTGATAGAAACTCGGGAAGAGGAACGACGACGCTTGCGTTGGGGAGCACTTGCCGATTCAACGAGTTGTTCCCTCTGAGTTAATATGCTTTCTTATTTATCTTCGTCGTGAGAGCTCAGACCCCTCCCCTTCCATGGGCGAAGAAAGCCAAACATTAGAAGAACCCAGTCGTTCTAGCAGCAGCAAGAAAGAAATACAAACCAAAGTAATGGATTAATTCTCTCCCAGGGCGGCAGAACTAGAAGTCGTGGGGGTCTGGGTGTAAGGATCCCAGCTACTTGTCTCCTTGTCCTCACGGTATGAGATAGCTCCTTTAGTTAAGTAACTAAAGCAAGGAAAAACGATTTGCATACTTGGGATTAGCTTAAGAGAAAAGCCGCAGACCCAGCCTATCATAGGATCCAGTTCTGTTGCTAGTTCGAGCTCGAATTCAGATGGGCGAAATTGTGATTGGAGTTGTCGCTGCGGTTAGGCTTGATGGGGCGCTTGGGTGCCAAGGAATTGAAATGGGCTCTAACCTGACTGGCCATTTGAAGATGGTGATCTGGGTCTAGAACCTCGTTGCTCCGGTTAGGCTTGGTTACTGTATCCATCTGTCCAGCCATGACTATGAGGATGTTGTGATTGATCTTCTGATGGTTTGGGTCGGCATTCTTTATCTAAGTCTTTATCCTTTTGAGGAGGGAGAGAGAGAAGCATTTCTTGGAAAAGAAGGTTGATACTAATAGGCAGACAATTCAACTCTGGAGTGAGCAGTTACACGGTAATGTTTGGAATATGAAGGACACCCAGAGACAAGAAATGAAAACCCATTTCTTCATATCCAAGAATTCGCCCTCTCTCTAATTCTATCTACATATATGCAGCTATGTATTACCTTTTTCTTTCTTGGACGCCATTTCTCAATGGCAAATTGAAATTGTGTGATCTCTACGCATCTGGTGGTGTTTGTTTTAACATCAAATTGAGAGTTTAGGGTTCTAAGAGAGGAAGAGAGAGAAGAGAGTAATGGAGGTTTAGGGTTTTCAGAGGGTTTGGTAAGGCATTTGACTGATTTGCCCATGCCAAATCGGCATGTGTTGTGCACATGTCGACTTAACGTCCAATTTTGGACGGCCATCCAATTTTGGAGTCGTTTGCAATGGTTTTGTCAACCTCGAGGGACACTATTGCAAAAGTTGTAAACACGGGGGGCAAGGTGCAAAAACCTGTAAACCTCAGGGGACAATTTTGTAATTAACCCAAATATTTATTATAAAAAAGACTCATTATGTACAAGCCGGGAACCGGATACAGCCAGTTAGGGGAGGGGAGAAGAGTACAAGCTGGGCGCAGGGGGGGAAGCTAGGAACGGGCACGAGAAGGGGCTCATCAGGGGTTGCCGAGTCCCAGATCTGGATCCTGCTGATCCGGGGCCGGCTCGGCATGTCCAGCAGCGCCCTGCTCCCTGATCATCCTCACAACCACTGTAGCAATGCGCTGGATCTCCTCGTCGTCCAACTGACGCTGAGGAGCCGGTGTCTGTGGAGGGGCAGCAGGGGGTGAGGACGCTCCTATCACGGCACGAGCAGTCGTGCTAAGCAGGCCGCGTATGCGGCCTTTCGGCCGATTGACGACCTCCGGCGTATCCAGCCATCGCTTCAACCCCCCAGTACTCGCAGCCGTACTAGTGGACGCTGATGGCTGTCCGGACTGCTGCTCGGACCCCCTTAGCTGTTCATACGAGGCCTGCAAAAATAGTGGTTTAACGATATGTTAGGGCATTAATTAATGAAAAGGACATTGAGGATAGAAAGACAAAACATTAACAACTTAAACAAATTGACTCACATCGATCCGCCGGGCAATATCTGAAATATAGTCGCCCGCCCGGTGCGCCTCGTCATTGTCCTTCTTCCGCACGTGCGTCTGACTATACGTCAGAGCTATGACCTCATCCTCCTCCAGATCCGGGTGCTCGACCGCGTTCATGTGTCGGACGATGTCGTGTGGCACCGACCCCCCCGTGTGCGTCGGATCTCTGTTCTGTCTGTTCTCGACCTCGCTCTTACTCTTGACGTCCCAGCCTGGATCCGCAGCCCACCGATCTATCATCTCCCCCCATTCACGGTGAGATATCCAATGTGGGGGATATCTCATCATCTCCATTATCAAGGCACCTTCGGGCAGCATCTTCTTCGCCCGGTCTCATGCGTCGTGGAGCCATCGGTGGTAATTCTTGCCAATGTAAGCAAAGAAGGCCTGCTGCCCCAATGCCTGCTGCTCAGGCGTGTCAAACGTGAACCCCTCATGTAAGGCATTCAATAACACAAATTAACAACAGAAAACAAACTCTAATTAAACAAATACTAACGCTGAAAAAAAATACTTCACCGTACCAGCCACTCCTCCCATAGGGCCTCTTTCGCAGCGGCATCCCAGTCCTTCCAGTACAGGCGTGACTCGAAGAATCGACCCTTCACAAGAACGCCGATCTTCGTCCTCGCCTAATTCTCCAGGATCCTGCCAAAGAAGTAAATAAATAAATAAATTAATACAAGTCAAATATAAATTAATACCCCAAAATTTTAAATATAAGGCATGATGTGATATTTTTAGTACTTGCAGGCCCTCCTGGGTGAGCGTAACTCTCTGTTTACGCTGGGGGTCGATGCGTACCCCGAGTGTCGGACCACGGCCTCGTCGAGATCCTACAAAACACAGACATTAATACAGTTCAAATATACTTTAAATATAAGGCTAGCAAAAATGTACTAAACACCGTTATCAACTATACCTGAGGTAGAACCCACGGAAGATGGAGAATGCACGCGCGTGTGGGATGAATCTGCGTCTGGCTGGGGCGACGGCTGGGGCTGGGGTGACGGCTGGGGCTGGGGCCCCATCTGCTGTACGCGATCACTATGTGCCTCGTCATCAGTAGGCAATGACGAGGTGGGACCCACCAGGGAGGAAGCAGCTCGGCGTCCAGCCCGGCCACGAATAGCCTGTATCCTATCCATATCTGACTTCATATAGATAAATTACAAAGACATTAACATGTTAAAAACAATAATTTGGCAGAAATCATCATCGGCACTATATATATATATATATGAACGGAGGTGCAAAAACACATCAATAAACACAAAGTTCTAAAATGTTACTACATTTTTCCCGTGATGTTACAACATTACAAGTCAATCATTTTCAGTTTGCGAATCATCTTCATCAATTTCCTCGTCGTCCTCTTCTTCGTGGGACTCGTCGTCCTCTTCATCTTCTAATTCATCCTCTTCAGCAGTAGACTCGGTCACATCATCTCCAACACTTTCCACGTCTTCCGCGTCATCATCTACGACTTCTTCTCCTACAAGAAGTGTTGTTGGAAGAGGAAGATCGTCCTCCTCGTTGTTGACCTCAACAGGGAACAAGACACGTGGTTGGTCGGATTGAAATGAGTCTAGCTCACTGTCATATGTCAGGGGCAATTTCTTGGACTTGATAATTGTATACCAATGAGATTTGGGATTGGCGACGTCCTCCGCGTAAAAGACTTGTACAGCTTGATTAGCAAACACAAAGTGCTCGTCTGATGCAAGTCTTGACTTGACATTGACATCTACAATTCCTTGAGAGCTAACAACTCACATCTACCGCACAAAGGGCCCGTGCTGCGTCCACCTTGTGTATCCACCCATAACATCGTACCGACGAAGATGCCATTTTACTTTAATTCTTTTTCTCCAGTGCAACAACTCACATCTACCGCACGGACACTTTATCTTATCAAGGTCAACATGTGCAGGATGCGCATAAGCGAAGTCGAGAAATTCGTCAACGCGACACTCAAAATCTTCAGCATTCTTCCTTTTCATCCAACTTCGATCGACTGACATGACGACTGAATTATCGTACTGTATACCACCTTCAATTATGACCAGTCATTAGGCATTGCCGATGTAAATATGAATGCATGAATGTTACAACATGTCTATATATTTCCCCTCCACTCTCTAACAGGTTGTGGTCCTATCCCATTCAAACAAAGGACATGTTTATAAAACAGTGAATAACCCATGCTTAGTCCCATGTCTGCGGAAAATTTGGCAACACCTCCCCGCATTTCTCCAGGTACACGACATCGATTAGGTGTTCTAACATTCATCTAACCTTTCCATGTAAGGTTTGACGGATGTTAGAACACCAGATCTGTATGCACCCAGAGAAACACACAAGAACGTGTACCAAATATCCACGACATAGAACACAAAACATGAGTCAAAACACTGTTTTATAAACAATTAGTTTTTCCAAATTGTCCAAACTGGACATCCAAAGGCCCATTACAAAGCATTACTTTGTAATGAGTACCTTTGAACGGGAACTAAGGATTTTTATGCATGCATGCGTTCATAAATTGATAACGTATGCAAGAATCTTTCCGAAATATCAAAGCTGCAGAAAGATCGTAACATATGTTACCAATTTCACATTAAATAGAATTTGTTGGCAACGAGTTGAACCATCTCGTTGCCAATGGACTTCTCAAAACAACAACTAATATAAAGAAGGCATGATTTGTAAACAACGAGTAATTGAACCATCTCTGGGCAATATGGAATAATTATGGGATGTACAAGGGCTAATTAGGGCTAACTGGGTTATTAGGGTTAATTACGAGTATTAAGGTTTAGGGTTTAGCGTTATGGGTTTAATTAATCTAATTAGGATTTTCGAAGATATGTTAGGGCTAATTAGTGTTAATGAGGAGTACCTTGGGCTAATTAGGGTTAATTAGGACTAAGTAGGGTTATTTAGTCCTAATTAGGGTTTAATTGTGCCGAGTAGTGCTGATTAGTCGTAATTATGGTTAATTAGGCTTAATTGGGTTATGTTAGGGCTAATTATTGTTAATGAGGGCTAGTTTCAGATAATTATAGCTAATTAGGGTTGATTAGGACTAAGTAGGGTTATTTAGTCCTAATTAGGGCTTAATTGTGCCGAGTAGTGCTGATTAGTCGTAATTATGACTAATTGGGCTTAATTGGGTTATGTTAGGGCTAATTATTATTAATGAGGGCTAGTTTCGGATAATTATAGCTAATTAGGGTTGATTAGGACTAATTAGGGTTATTTAGTCCTAATTAGGGTTTAATTGTGCCGAGTAGTGCTAATTAGTCCTAATTAGGGCTAATTAGGCTTAATTGGGTTATGTTAGGGCTAATTATTGTTAATGAGGGCTAGTTTCGGATAATTATAGCTAATTAGGGTTGATTAGGACTAATTAGGGTTATTTAGTCCTAATTAGGGTTTAATTGCGCCGAGTAGTGCTGATTAGTCGTAATCATGGCTAATTAGGCTTAATTGGGTTATGTTAGGGCTAATTATTGTTAATGAGGGCTAGTTTCGGATAATTATAGCTAATTAGGGTTGATTAGGACTAATTAGGGTTATTTAATCCTAATTAGGGTTTAATTGTACCGAGTAGTGCTGATTAGTCCTAATTATGGCTAATTAGGCTTAATTGGGTTATGTTAGGGCTAATTATTGTTAATGAGGGCTAGTTTCAGATAATTATAGCTAATTAGGGTTGATTAGGACTAATTAGGGTTATTTAGTCCTAATTAGGGTTTAATTGTGCCGAGTAGTGTTGATTAGTCCTAATTAGCGCTAATTAGGCTTAATTGGGTTATATTAGTACAAATTATGACTAATTAGGCTAACTATAATCAATATGCGCGTAATTGGGTTCATTTTGGCTAATTTGATATTCATTAGGTTCTTAGGGTTAATTAAAACCAATTAGGCTCGTTAGAGCTAATTAGGGTTGATTGATTTATTAAAATATTGTTAACCAGGACTAATTATGGCTAATTATCGCAGCCACGATGAGATTCCAGGAGGTGCATGCTAAAAATGTCGCGTTAACCTAATTAACCTAAATTTAATGCACAGTTAACAATCTCAATTCCGACACCTCATATAGGGTGTCGATATGGTGTCCGATACGTGTCTGACACCTCCGGACACGTGTCCGACACATACCGACATGTGTCCGACGCCTCCAGACACGTGTCCGACGCCTCCGGACACGTGTCCGATGCCCACCGACACGCACCTCCGGACACATCGGCATACGTTGATTTATTTTTTAAATGTCGGACACCGTCGATCAGACGTGGTGTCCGTGTCTGTGCTAACTAATAGGTATCTAAATCCAATTGGGTCTCATCCTCCGTCAACAATCTCAATTCTCAATTCTAAAATGCTCAATGCAATAAAAATTAACAAAAATCACACATTCAATCCAATTGGGTCCCATCCTCCGTTAATAATCTCAATATCTCAAATGCTCAATGCACAATTAACAATCTAAAATCATCAATTAACAACCTAAAATCATCAATTAATAATCGTAATTACTTCAAATGCACAACTAATAACCTAAAATCATCAATTAACAATCTAAAATCACAGATCAATAATTACAATTCTCAAATGCACAATTAACAACCTAAAATTATCAAACAAATTATTAATGTTCAAATGGAAAAAAATTGTTCAAAATGCACATATCTGATGCGCTTGAATTTTTTCAATTTAGGGTTCGATTGTATTAGGCATTCAATTTAGGGTTCAATTAGTTTAATTTAGGGTTCAGTTCGATTAGGGCGGTTAGGGCATTCAATTTAGGGTTTAATTAGGGTTCAATTACATCAATTTAGGGTTCAATTAGGGGGTTCTATTGATTCAATTTAGGGTTCGGTTGATTTGGGGCATTCAATTTAGGGTTCAGTTGGATTAGGGTATTCAATTATGGGTTCAATTATGGGTTCAATTAGTTTAATTTAGGGTTCGATTCGATTAGGGCATTCAATTTAGGGTTTAATTAGGATTCAATTACTTCAATTTAGGGTTCAATTAGGGGGTTCTATTGATTCAATTTAGGGTTCGGTTGATTTCGCTATTGCAAGGAAAGTAGTCCTGCGCTTCAAGCACTCAAGAAGTAGTTCGAGAAAAGTCAAGAGTAGTCTTCTAGTTAAGGCAAGAGAGGTAGCGGAAGAGTTGCAAAGGCTAGGAGAACTGCACCCCAAGCGAGTTGCTTGAAGCTGCTCCATAGGAGCTACCCTGAGAAGAACTACATCAACACTAACATTCTTGGGTACTTCAGGGGCAGATACACAGCGAGTAAACCATAGACCATGCAGAGAAGAGCAGGGACCATGGCCTCAAATACTTAAAAATTTAAGCGTGGTCTTCACTTCAACATCAGCAGGTTTTATCTGCCCTGCATATTCCCAAGGTAGTTGATGTGCAGAAAGAGTGGATGGGTATCCATTATGAGCTAAATAAACAATACAAATGTAGCAGTTCGATTTGAAGAATAGAACAACTAGAGGGGAGAAGCAAGGTCTCACTGCCAGAGTACAATGGATGGGACCTATTCGCTCAACCCGAAGGACACTTAGTAACTGAGTGAATGAATCTGCGTGTGCATTTTTCGACCCGCTTTTTGGCCTAACCTAAGTTAAGTTCAATAGAAGTTAAGGATGTAGATGAGCTTTCTTTCATTAAGCGGTCATTGCATAAACTTTGGCAGTCCCTCATAACAACATAAAGATCTGATGAAGAGTTGCTAAAAATGTTAAACCCGTCACCTCCCCCCCACCCCCTCACCCCACCCCTTCCCCCCGCGCTGAGGGGCCCGGGTATCCCTCCTCCACAAAATAAAATTAACCCCATGGCAGCCCTTTATATTTCAGATAGTCCCATCATTGACTTTTATATGGCAGAAACAAAATCTACGCAATTTCTGCTCAAATTACGAAACATGCCTCCAACTTTCAGTTTACATATACCCACACCAAGCACCTCACTACAATTTTAAGTTCCCATATTCCAGAGATAACCCTAATAGATAACTATCACGGCACTTTTTGTGGACCTTCTTGGATCCACTAAGTTAAGAAACTAAGAATAGATTACTACCATGGCTACATTGCTCGGGCTTAACGGCCTTAGAGTCAACTCTGTCTGGGATGGTTTGGGAGTTTTGAGTTGGTGGCTGGGAGGAAAAGTTAATTACATTGAACTGGACTAAGACTCTTCCATGTTTGTTCAGAATTTCACTGTGAAAAGCTATAAGATGAAAGGAACCAACGTAAAAAACTACTACTCAAGCACTTGCCACCTGAAAATAGTTCAAGGCATTAAGACCTAGTGAGAGTGATGACACCCTTCAATCACTTAAAGAAAAATTCCTTTAGGACAATCGCACAAATAAAGACATAAAATAGTTGTATATACCTTCGATTACAATTTCTAAGAATTGTACAACTCTATGTTATCTCAAAGTGAAATTATGCATCAGTCAATAGCATGCTGAAATAAACAAAGTCACAGCAAATAAAAAAAATACCTGATGGGAGTCGCCGGTGTCGAGGGAGGTCGCCGCCGGCGTCGAGGGAGGTCGCCGCCGGTGTCGAGGGAGGTCGTCGCCGGTGTCGAGGGAGGTCGCCGCCGGCGTCGAGGGAGGTCGCCGCCGGTGTCGAGGCTTTCGGTGGGAGGTCACCGCCGGCGTCGAGGGAGGTCACCGCCGGTGTCGAGGGAGGTCGCCGCCGGTGTCGAGGCTTTCGGTGGCGCCGAAGGTGGGGCAGGATGTGAGAACGACGGTGGCATAATCACCGTAAATGTTTTTGGGATTTTCGAAGAGAGAAACGGTGAGAGAGAAAACTAGATCTGAGAGTTAAATAGACTTTTAGCGACGGAATAACTCCGTCGCTAAAAGTCCGTCGGTGAAGGTCTATTTTTACCGACGGAGTTTTTAGCGACGGAATAAATCCGTCGCTTAAATAATATTTTACGACGGAGTTTTACTGACGAAGGTTTCCGTCGGTAAAACTCCTTTTAGCGACGGAATATATTCTGTTGCTAAAAATCCGTCGCAAAAAACGTCTTTTCTGGTGGTGTTATCCCTATGCAAGGGATGAAGTTTCAGTTTAGTAAAACTAGGTTCAAGCACAATCAACAGATAATCATGTGGTTCAAAAAATTGACTTAGCAAAAAAAGTCAAAGTAGCTAAATCGCAGGTCACCGGTCGTCGACGCGTCATTGTCGGCAATGGGTTCTTGGCCGGTAAAGTCCTCGCCTCGCTGTCGCCACTTACCGGTCACTGATACTTCCAGATCTGAACAAAAGAAGACCTCATCGTTGGTCCACTCGCCGTCTCCTTCCACGGCTCCACTATGGCCACTCATTCCAGATCTGAGCTCTACTCAAGAGAGAGAGCCGACTGGAGGAGGCAGGAGCCTCTGCCAGCTGCCGTGTCTGCGTGTGAGCATGTCACCATCGAGAGTGGCGTCTGTCGTCTATGGTTTGGGAGGGGGTGAGAGACAAGTTCCACAGAGAGAGAGAGAGTCGTAGACCACCAAATGTAAAAAAAATCCAAGAAGTTGAGGGGGTACATTAGCCCCCTCCACCCCCCCTCCGTCGTACAAACATAGGTCCGACACTGCCCTCTGTCCCACATAAATTGATCATATTTTCTTTTTAGGTCGTCCCACAAAAATTAATCACTTTCAAATTAAGAAAAATTATGCAGGTATTTTTACATATTTTCCTTTTTTATTCTATTTCTCTTTCCACATTTAACTCTCTCTACCAACTCATTTTCTCTCTCCGGGCCCATCTTTTTACACTTTTTTATTATATTTCTCTCTTCACATTTAATACTCCACAAACTAATTTTCTCTCTCATGGCCTACTCTCTTCCCCCCTCTCTAAAAGGTTAAATGAAAAACATACAATATATAATCTAAATTCTTAATATGTGTACAAAGTCAAACTGAGTGATTTATGTGGGACGGAGGGAGTATTTGGTATTAGAGTAAATAAAAATGACCTTGAAAAGCATAACTTCTCAGGTCGGTGATTCTTGAAATAATAACTAAGCAATTATAATGTTTCATATAGATGCGAGCGAACTTACTCTAACAGTACCTTTCTACATATTCAGAATATTAGGATGTCTTTTAGCTAGAAGCAGAGGCAGTAAGGAGCATAGAGGATACGTGCCCACCTGCTGCCATGGAATAGCTTCCCCTTTTACATAGTGCCCACCTCGCTAACACTTGTGGAGAGGAAGTCTAGGTGACTATCCACTTCCATCAGCAATTTTCCCTTGCCGGAATTTGTTACCTTAAATGGAAATAAAACTGAGATTTGGTCTCTTTTTCTCTATCACCATCTCATCCCAATTCGAGTATTTTCCCATATTGGTCGAATGGGTCCGATCACAAGGTAGAAATTCACTGGTGACTCTTAATTCGGGTGACTTACTATACATGTTGGCTTTTGTTATAAACCTAGATCTATCGATATAAAACTATGCCTTGATTTTTACCATTTGCCTACATGCCCACCATGTGTTCGACAAAAGGTTGTGGAGGTTTTTTCATTTCACTCTAACATGGTGTAGCGTACTTTTAGTTCAGGCTGATTTCTTTCGCTCTAGCGTGGTGTGGTGTGCCTTTAGTGAGTTATAGATAAGTAAAGTGTAAATTCAAACATTGTGTATTCAAGCAGAATGCCCTATTCTCACCAAATGCCAACAATGAGTTGGTTAAGTGCTCCTCAGGGTCCCAATCCAGGCTTCTCACCTGAATTCAAATTCTACACGTCGCCCATGTTGGTGGCAAATTTACGTCATCATCCTACATGTGCTCCCTCACGCAGGTTCTCCGTGCACTTTAGTCCAGACATTGGAGCAGGAATCGAGGGCCCAGATATATATGGCAGCTTTGTAGGTCCCCAGATGTAATACTTGCTGCCAGTTGCATCATAACCTTATAGTCCAGCTTTTTGTAAGGGGAAACAAATTCTCACCAAACCTCTAGTTTCCAACCTTTTATTCTCGCATATCTTCACTGGGTGCAACACAAGGCTCAACGGCCCAATCTCAAAGTTGGGATTGCTCTGTCGTGAGGGTCTGTCCCTTTCCTTGAGGGTAAACCAACAAAGAGAAGAAGGCTTCACTCTCCTTGAATATGGTAAGTGGGCTTCTTCCTCACTTTGCCCTTCGCCCTTCGCCCTTCGCCTTGCTCTTTTTTTTCTAGGTAGTCACTTTATGGTTGTGCCCATTAAAAAAAATCCTATGTTAACCCTTTGACTCGGGTCAAAATCATCTTTCCACACCATCTTTGTAAAGACCACCCTCAACGCACAACTTAGAGAGGCTGTTTAGGATTGATTCTCAAAAAAGATTTTGGTTAAATCTGAATCAGTTTCTAAAATCAGCATTAATCCATTTTAAGCACAATAGATTAAAAGTTGTTGAAGGTGTTTGAATAAAAAGATATTAAAGTAGGTTTAGTGTATCAAAATTACTATATAATGTATTCAAATTGAAAGGGAGCATTTGATGTCTATGTATATGTAAGGATATTTTGGTAATTCTTTTGGTCAAACCTGATTCTCAAAACTGATTAAATTAGAATCCAAGAAAATGAGGATTCTGAATTTAATCAGTATTGAGCACATTGAAGTATATTTAATCAGTTTACTTTCTTTACTTCAAACCTGATTTAATTTGAATTTAATCAGGTTTGACCATTCTAGAATTAATCCCAAACACCCTCTTAATGATATGCAGTTACATGATCTGGGCACAAGAGAGGTCAGTAACAAAATCCAAAATTACCATAAGAAAAACTTTTGTGTTGTTATGCCACTGTAAAGTTTTCTATGGCATAATAGTAAAAATACCATTATGCCCTTATATCTTATTAAAATGTATAATTCATGAAAGGTAAATGCATAATATATGTTAACCTACAATTTCACTGTTTTCTCTGCCGTCACCATCACCAGCAGTGCATGGCGGCCGCAACAGCTACAACTCACGGCGGCGACAAAAAGATAGATGGTTAGATCACTGCCCCCCACCTTTTATTGTCCTTGAACCCCACCGGAGGTTCGTTAAATCCCGCCAGTGGTTCGTTGCAGCAGTGGTGCAGCTACGACGTGGGTGATTGTGGTAGTGTCAGGCGATGGCGGGGGGTTGTCATGGTGGGCATGGCAACGATTGGTGGCTAGATCCCGCTGGATGGTGAGACGTTGAGAACACACTCCACCGCCCCATATTGTCCTTGAATACCACCGATGGATCGTTAGACACCACCGGTGGTTCGTTGTTACGGTGGTGGGGATCATTATGGATAGTGAGGCAACCATGAGAGGCTGCCATGGTGGGTAGCTGCCAGCGTGATGGAGTGATTGTTGGTGATAGTTGTGGAAGCGAGGGGAAGGGGGTGGCGACGGCGGGAGAAATGGTTGTGACGGGGACTGGGTATGGTAGTGGTGGCTACTGGCTAGGTAGAAAGAAAGAGGAATTAGGGTTAGGGTTGTTAATTTTATAAAATGACGCATGTACCCTTAATGAATTAAAACACGTGAACTTTAAATAAAGGTATAACTGTCGTTTTCATTCTTTGCCATAGAAAAGCTTTATATGGTACTATCTCAGAATCCCGTGCTAAGCACATGATAGTTTATTAACAGTAATTTACTTCAGTAGTTTTGAAATGTATAGTAAAATATATTGTACAATTTTATAATTTTATGGTTATTTCATCAAAGATAGTTACTTTAATTTTTTACTTGAACTTTCTTGTAATAAAATAAACTAACCCTTATGGTGAAATATCAATAAGTAATGTCCTTGTACATCTTGCTAATTTTGATTTGGTAACTATATAGATGAACAAAACTTTAAATTTTATTTAGCACACAAAAAAGAAAAAGTAAATTCTACTGATAAAAATATGTGGAGAACATATTGAGATTATTTTGCTATTACACAAGAAATTTTATTATTTTCTGAGTATCTTTTAAAAATAATTTGTACCTTTGAATGGATTGCATATTAGTTTAATTATATATAAGTTTAATTTTGATAGAGAAAATTTGGTCCATATATTTGTTTATGGCATGTTATTTATAAAAGTTAATCAACGCGACTAATTAAGTAAGGATGATGTCGTATTTTTATAAGCAAGTGTAATCTACCAACAAAGTATAGAGAGAAAATAGTAATCAGTGCATTAGGTAATCATGTAAAGCTTAAAAAGTTTGATCAATATGATTATATAGGATAGCTCAAAACGTCGTAGTAAGAAAATTATTGAACAAAATTTAACCAACATTTCACAAAGTATACAATAAGCACGCTTATTAAGTAGAATTTATTTTCAGATATATTAAGATTTTCAATCTAAGTTTTAGTCTACATTCATCACAACAGAACTAACATCTTTTTAGATTTTATAAAAATTCTATTCAGAATTATAAAAATTAATATAAAATCATAAATGGTATATTGCTAATGCATAATTTAGGATGTTTAAGAGTTTAATTACTCACATTAAAAATACCATAGAAAAAAATTAGTTCAAAACTTTACCAACATAAAATTAGTTGAATTTAAGAAATGCTCTCACAATCAAGGTTTTAAATTTACAATATTTTTTTAATATATCTCATATAGAATCTGCATATTGTGGTATTTTTATCTTTAACCAATGCGACAAAATAGGATAGTGCAAAACCTTAGAGTAAAGAAATTACTGACCAAAATTTTTAACCACCATATTAATCAAGTTAAATTCATATTTGAATTTACAGAAAACTTAAATATGAATTTTAAATAGTATCTAATTTTTCTTATTAAATCTCTTAAGAATTTTTTGTTTTACATGTCAATATTTCATGTTAGAGAGCTTTTTCGATATATAATATTCAAATATAGTCATAATAGGTTACTATATTGGCTAGAAAATTTTGAATGTTTTGAATTGATTTTCGAATTTCATAAGGCTTATTATTTAAATGTTTACTATATTTGTTGATTTTATTAATTGCAAAATTAAGGATCTCGTTCAAAATAATATTTGGAGATCTTTTGCAACATTATTATGTTTAACATTATAAACACAATGCAAGAGGTGTCATAATCTATCATTGCATTTCTTGCCTCAGTTATTAGATATTATAGCTCATGACCCCGAGTCAAGTTCGAGTAAGTTAATAAAATATTTTAAAAAGCTACAAAAAGTGTATCAATACGTACCACATTTCAAAAAAAAAAAGAGATTAACATCTTTATGGGAAAAAAAATTTACTTTCGCTAAAACTATAATTGTTTATAAGAAATTTTTATACTTTATTTGTAGCAGTTTCAAGTAACTTGTGAAGATTATATTATTATTAAGTTCTTTTAGTGGTCCAGCATGTAGCCTTTTAAAACCAAGTTCTTTTAAAACCAAGAGCTATTAACCTAACTTTAAAAGTTAGGTTAATAGCTACCTAACTTTAAAAGTTAGGTTAATAGCTCTTTATCTTTGAAATCATAAATGTCATGGTCCATTCTTATATTCTTCATAAATCATTGTTTCAAGAAATCACCAACTTATTAAGATACGAGCATGATATCCAGTAGAAGATTTTTTTTCATTTCATACACATTTAAAATTGCAATCTTGATGCAAATGGTCATGCAATTGTTGCAAAATATATTGTATATGTATATATGTTTGCTTTAGACCCTCTGAACTGTAAGTTTAAAGAATAATGAGTGAATTGTGTTACAGTGCCATTGCTAGATTTTTGCATTCTTTAAGCTTTTCTTTTACATCACCAAGTGGTACTGTAACACAATCTACTCATTATTCTTTCAACTTACAATTCAAAGGAACTAAAACAAACATATTTGCGTATGCAAATATTGCGTAAGAATTGCATGACAATGTAATCAAGGTTTAATAGTCAAAATCAAAGCCTAATTCGTAAAAATATGTCTGTAACACAGAGTTTAAACGTTGTACAATTGATTTTTTAGATTTATAAGGTTTACAAATATTGCGACAATTATACCACAGTTTTAGTTGTTTTCTAAATCCTTATATATGAGATATAACCAGTTTGGTGGTTGTGATATCTTATTTAAAAATACTAACTTATAATTACATTATTCATTTTTAACGATGAGTATTTTTTGTATATCACACACACGTGCGCGCGTGTGTGTGTATATATATGTGTGTGTGTGTGTGTGTGTATAATGATAGTACATTTAACTCAATTAAAACGTTAATTTTTTTCCTTCTAAATCTAATATTTTATTTTTGTTTTTTTTATATATGAATTTTCATATTCACATTAAAGAGTTGTTTTAAGAATACAATAATCATAATAAATTAGTATATTGATTACGTTGAGTTCTAAAATGTTTAGAATTTAAATTTTATAACCCTCATTATTCTTACAAAATTAATCAAATTTAAAAATAAACTACCAATCAAAATTCAAATCAATTGTTAGATCATTTGTTTCTAAGTCTCGTAAGTTGTTTAATCTTAATTTTTTCTTCTAAATTGAAAGTATCATTTTCGTGTTACATAGGACTTATAGTCTTATAGATTACCCTCATTACTCCTGCAAAATTAATTAGATATAAAAATAAGGTTCCTATCAAAATTTAAAAGTATTATTAGATCACGTTTTTATTCTAAATCTCATAAGTTAGTTTTTGGGTCCATGGATTTTAATTTTCAAATTAGAAAACACTTTTAAGGACATAATTGTCAAAATGCAGTCTTAATAGATTTTAGTATATTGATTAGGTAGAGTTTTAGAATGATTAGAAATAGTTTTAAAATTATTTTTTTTCTTCTAAATCAAAAGTATTATTTTCGTTTTTTATATATATGAGTTTTTATATTCATATTAGATAGTAGTTTTGAAGAAACAATAGTCAATATTAAGTCCTAATAAGTTAGTATAATGATAAAGTTGAGTTTTATAATGATTAGAATTAGTTTTTGAATTTTAAGCAACTTAGGTTGATGCTATTTTTACACAATTTAAATACTTTTTTTGTCGACCGAAACACTCTTTTAGTCGACTAAAACCTTTTAAATTCGACTAAAAATTTCAGAAAACTATTTTTACACAATTTGACTACTTTTTAGTCGACCGAAACACTTTTAGTCGACTAAAACCTTTTAAATTCGACTAAAACTTCAGAAAACCATTTTTATTCGAAGCCAAATTATTTTCCTTCGACCGAATATTTCGGAACTCAAAAACTTTATCATCAATAAGTTTTGACTCGAGTGAAACCACTTTCACTCGACCGAAAAATTCAGAAACAATCTTAATTCATTTTCTTAATTTTAACAAAAGACCACAACTTATTTATTCAAAAATACTAATTCCGCACAAGGAAAAGAAAATTTCCAGGGTATTACACTAGCTGTCCATGAGATTATGATCCAACGGCTGATATTAAAGGTACAACACCTCTGATGTAGCCCTGGCTACAGTAGAGGATCCAAATCCCCCGGATACCTATAAACAAGGAGTCTCATACCTCAATTTTCAAAGATCCAAAAAAAAATAATTCCTCATTTGGCAATTCTTAAAATTCTCCTAACTTCGAGGGAAATCTAGCGAGACAAAGTGTTCTCGGGGACTTTGAGAACTGATTAGGTAACCTACCGTGATTATGTAGTAAGTTTGCGCCTTCACTATGCTTCAATCAACACCGCCAATTCCTCTAGGTTCCGCTCACGCTGCCTTGATCCCTTCCACGTTGTTGTGTCTATACAACACTGACTTGTGGCACTTACACATAAGCTCAAATCTACCTCTCTGGGAACAAATGGCGTGATCCCTTTTAGGTTCCTATTACTTCAAAAGTGAGAAATAAATCCTTTCATTTCAAAATTTGACTGTCTCCCCTTATTGAATCCTTTCATTGCAAACTTTAGAGTATCCATTTCCTTATTGTAATATTGCAGTTCTTGTATAAAACTAGGCTACAAAATAACAACTCGTGCCAGATTCCTCCCCGGTCCTCTCCCTGTGGCACCTAGACGTTTGCTAGAACCTACCACCCACCCTGTCTCAGGGTGACCGTGAGAACATCTAGTGTAGCCCATACATTGAATATGAGAAATTAATAGTAAAGTCATCTTTGATAAAAATAGCTTTTGCACAGATCTAACTCTAGTCACTAAAATCAGTCTATAATGCACAAGAACAAAGAGCGGAAGCGAAAATAAAGAGCAAAGAAATTGGTAAAGACTATTTTCTATTCCTTGCATGCTACTCTCTCTTGATTTGTCAAGTAAAAGTTTACTTCACACTGCAATAATTTTTTAGCTATAAAAAGCATAAAGGGTTTCTCTAAAATTTTGATGAATTACGTAGCGGAAAATGGGAAATTCCGAAGCTCCGGGAGATCCTTGTGTTAGAAGAGTCAAGGGGTCAACCACACGCGCGTTTGGCTCAGAATATTAGAGGCTTTGGGCATCGATTGGTTACATGGAAACGGCTCTAAACCGCCATTATCTTCGTCCATTGCCCAATCAACATCGCTTGCCGCCGTAGAATGGTGGCTCTGGATTTGCCATGAGACTTGCCAGCCTGCGACGTTACACCTCGAATCAAATCAATACATCTCCCAATCGGCCTTCTCACCACCTCCAAATCCTTCGCGTGATCACCTTGAACAACACCATGGCCGATGGAGCCGAGAGGAAGAATCTACCGAGCGATGAGCCACCGACGTCGACGAACGGTATCGACGCCAAACAGAAGGCAGGAAGAAGATCGAAAAAGCAGGCGCCGGAGATTCCGGCGCCGCCGGAGAAGCCGTTGCCTTTCAAATCATGGGCAATATGGTCATTTTGACCATTCCGTTATGTATTTGGGTAGTCCATTAGGTCAAAAGACATAAGTGCCTATTTTCCAAACTTATGGACACGAGTGTAATTTCACCCAAACCTCAGGGATATCAGTGTAATTAACCCTAAAAATAACGTTCTTATCAAAATTTAAAAGTTTTATTAGATCACATTTTTATTCTAAATCTCATAAGTTAGTTTTTGGGTCTATGAATTTTAATTTTCATATTAGAAAACACTTTTAAGGACATAATTGTCAAAATAGTCTTAATAGATTAGTATATTGATTATGTAGAGTTTTAGAATGATTATAATTAGTTTTAAAATTAATTTTTTTCTTCTAAATCAAAAGTATTATTTTCGTTTTTTTATATATATGAGTTTTTATATTCATATTAGATAGTAATTTTGAAGAAATAATAGTCAATATTAAGTCCTAATAAGTTAGTATAATGATAAAGTTGAGTTTTATAATGATTAGAATTAGTTTTTGAATTTTAAGGACATAATTGTCAAAAAGAAGTCTTAATACATTAATATATTGGTTAAGTAGAATTTTATAATGATTAGAATTAGTTTTTGAACTAAATAAGACTTATTAATATAGAAGTTAATTAATCTTAAAATAAGGATCTGGCGACATGTCATATAAAGAAGCGATGATGGTCATATAGAGAAGCGATAGTGTGTCGCGTAAAGAAGTTATCAATGTCTTTCTCGCTTCGCTTATTATATATTATATAGATATGAGTTTTTATATTCATATTAGATAGTAGTTTTGAAGAAATAATAGTCAATATTAAGTCCTAATAAGTTAGTATAATGATAAAGTTGAGTTTTATAATGATTAGAATTAGTTTTTGAATTTTAAGGACATAATTGTCAAAATTAATATATTGGTTAAGTAGAATTTTAGAATGATTAGAATTAGTTTTTGAACTAAATAAGACTTACTAATATAGAAGTTAATTAATCTTAAAATAAGGATCTGGCGACATGTCAAATAAAGAAGCGATGATGGTCATATAAAGAAGCGATGATGTGTCGTGTAAATAAGTTATCAATGTCTTTTTCGCTTCGCTTATTATATATTATATAGATAACCACACAAAAGACTTCTCCAATTACCAATTGTGTTACTATAAAAAACCGCTTTTACTCATACATACTCCAATTGTCGCTAGATGATTGAAAAGTGTCTCAAATAACAGTACAATAAGCAACAAAAGGACTGCATTTAACGGTGGAATCTTGATCTACCTCAAAAATTTAAATTCCTCCTTTGGCAGGCCATCTGGGGTCAAAGCAAACTTTACAGCTTCAAGATATCCGACACGCCGCTGTGCCCTTTATGCCATAAAGAATCAGAGACACTAAATCACCTCCTCCTCTCCTGCCCGTTGGTTCGCCCAATTTGGTTTGGTGGCCCTACCGGCTTCAGATCGGATAACATTTCTAGACCCTTCCGAGAATGGCTCATCGCTTGGCTTTTAAAAACTAAAAATAAAAGCAAGCATAAATCACAAACTCTCTCTATAATAACTACTATCTGGTGCATATGGATCCATAGAAATCACTGCATTTTTCGATTCAAGGATTTCAATCCCCTCCTTGTTATTAGTGACATCACTACCTTACAACACAAAATTCTTCGCTACCAACTTAATGGTCCTCGCCACCCTCCGTCACCCCCGCGCCCTTGTACTTTGTCACGCCCTCACATTTTTCATCAAAACCTCGTGACCTGTACCTGCTCACACTTGAACCCTATATCTGTGTTTATATCTGTGACCTTTGATAAAGTTCGCCAAAGATTAGGTATCGGACTCACTTGCAAAACTCATCAGTCTTTTCGTTGTGGCTCAGCAGCCTTCTCTTCTCATGCTTCGGACTGGCTTACGGCCCAAGCCAAGAGCCTACTACTCATGACAACCTGGGCTATTTCAAAACACATTACTCACTTGCAACTAATGACTGACTCTAGTTTTCTTTTCTCACAGCTAACCAACAGTGAAGATGTACCTGACACTACGACCCCTATTATGTATGATTTCTGTCAAATAGTTTCTTCCTTGCACCTTTTCAGTATTGCCATGACAGAACAGCGACATCTAAAGGAGGCCAGATCACTAGCAGCTTTTGCTTGTCATGCCCGCATTCCTGTCTACCAGGATTGGGTTCATGATTTATGTTGTAACTGATCTGCAGTTCCTTTATTTTGCAGTTGTATTTAGGACGCCTGTATTCTGTCCGTATGTGTTTTTTATATCTCTGCACTTTCTGGCCTTTATTTTACATGACATCCATAGTCATGGTCTATTATGTATAGCCAAATCTGGCTAATCTGTACTCCTAAAACTTTATTTCAATGCAATTCTCATCTTATCAAAAAAACGGGGGGGGGGGGGGGAACAGTTGTGATGTAGCCCCCATCCCTCAAGATTTTCTCGCCTTCCATCCAAAAGAAGTTGTCAAAGTAATTAGGACGCCAAGATCATATGAGTTGTATGAGTCGTGGACCGTGCCATAAATTTTGACCTGCTTTACCTACCACTTGTGGCTGTATCACCGAGAGGAATTAGGTTGATGTAATTTAATATGCTTTGCAACTTTCGTCAAGAAATTAACAATGAGGTTGGTGAGAGTACTAAATTTTTACTAACCAGATGGCAAGATGAGCATGAGAGGATAAAGTGACACTTAGGGTGACCAAAGAAGGAAGCAAAGTATATTGCCGACTCTTTCTTTTTGCATGCTACAAAGAAGAAGAGCGAAGAAGAAGAAGCAAATCTCATTCAAGTAAGTTAGTTCCAAAGATGGTGGAGCAGGAGAGGAGCTTGGCTGAGTTGAGAGAAACATTCAGGAGTGGAAGGACAAGAGGGGTTGGATGGAGGAAGGCACAGCTTCGAGCTCTCCTCAAGCTTATGGATGACAACGAAGACCATATCTTCAATGCCCTTCAACGTGATCTTGGAAAGCACCCTGTCGAAGCTTATCGTGACGAAGTAAGTAGTACTTAATTACTCCATCCGTTTCATAATATTTGTCCTCTTCGACTTCTATAAATTTCTGGAATAGACTTTGGACGTGCAAGTATCATCTTACTCACTGTTTTTGCTCTGATATCTTCTCTATTTAGTAATATTTTAGTTCACTTCAATGTTAGAATATATTTTCATCATATGTTAAAGGAGTTCAATTAAAAGTTAAAAAAAAGAAACAAATCGGTGATTCAGACGGAGGGAGTAATTGCCTTCTTTTCGTTTTTAGAAGTCTAGCATTGAACTGGGTTTTTTCTGGTTACTTTGGTGAAGGTGGAAATTCCAAATCACTTACTTTTTGTTCAAAATTTAGTGTGGTCTCGAATCAAGTCTCTTGGTTCATATTGCGACAATTAGAGGTAAAAGGTCAAAAGGGCCGCTAAAGTGGAAAGCGTCACAAGTTCTTGTTTGCCGATTAACCTTTTTGGTTATAGTGAGACTAATTACAGATTGGTGTGCATCTGGTGCTCACATTGGTCTCAGGCCAGTTTTTCGAGAATAATGTGTGGATTTCGTTCCCGTCAGTATGTTGAAGTCAGAAAATGTGTCGAAAGATAAAGCAATACCAGTGTCATCTGTGTCACTTGTTTGATATATATACATATGAAGTTATGCAGCATCTAGAGCTGAATGTCATGTGGTTGGTTTACATCGCTGCAGATTGGAGTAGTGAAGAAATCGGCCAACTATTCCTTGTCCTGTATAGAAAAATGGATGGCTCCCAGGCAGGTTTGTTGATGATGCTATCGTCGGTTGTTTTTATGTTGTTCTGCAAAGATGAGGATGAACTCCGCTGAAAATAAAACTGACTTGTTAGTACTTAAATTCCACTTTAAAAGATGACCGATAAAAGAAGAGCGCAATGTCTAGCTGAAAATTATACACCTTTCCCAAAATTAAGTAGCTTTTGGCTTTTGAACTATGTTTCGAGAGGCATTTTGGACACCCCTCTCAAAACTTGGAAGTAAGAGTTGAGTGCTTTGAATATTCAGTATTGCGTGAGAACAAATAGGATAGGGTGTAAATTAGAACTAAGAGTTGGGTGCTTTGAATGCGTGCTTTTTGGGCAGGGTCGAATACCGCTACTTTTCTTCCCAGCCAAAGGACAAGTACTGCCAGAACCGCTTGGCCTAGTACTCATCTTTTCATCTTGGAACTTCCCTATCTGTGAGTCTCTTTAGCTTTAAAAAGCCTAAGCCAAGTATGTATCCCAATGACGTTTCCTGCATATTGAGCTACTACCAATGGTATATGCAGCACTCTCACTGGACCCATTGATCGGAGCATTATCTGCAGGAAACACAGTGGTCCTAAAACCTTCCGAGCACACCCCGGAGTGCTCCTCTTTTCTTGCCAAGACAATCCCACTGTACTTGGATCGTAAAGCAGTTAAAGTCGTTGAAGGTGGAACAGACGTAGCAGAACACCTACTACAGCAGAAGTGGGACAAGATATTCTTTACAGGTATCATCTTACATCCTTAATTATAGTCCGGATTTGAGAAAATTAGACATAGTTGTGGATTTGAGAAACAGCCAGATCTCAGTTAATTGGTATAAAGCATTAGCTTGGTGCAAAATAACACTGGTGATAGCATGTCACAGAACCTTCACAACTAATATTCTCCTCAGACTGTCTTTGGTAGAATATCGTGTTTCATGACAAAAGATCTGGCTAAATGTTTGCTTCATCAATGGAATTCTCAGGGAGTCCGAGAGTGGGACGCATTGTCATGTCTGCAGCTGCGGAGCATTTGACACCAGTCACATTAGAGCTTGGAGGAAAATGTCCTACCATCCTCGACTCCCTTTCTGATTCTTCAGACTTAAAGGTTTCTTTATCCTATGCGACATGTTTCTTTTCCCATGGACTCGGCCTCCATAGAGTTTTGTACAAGAAAAGTTAATGACACATATTTTTGCTTTTCAGTTGTTCAAAATTTCGATTAAATCGTGTTTTTAATCTTTACGAAACATGTAACCAAAACTAACCACGTTATGTTGTTCAAGTTTTAAGAATGGTTATGTTCTTATGCTGGTCTCAAGGTGGCTGTCAAAAGAATAGCTGGTGGGAAGTGGGGGCCATGCAGTGGACAAGCTTGTATAGGGATTGACTATGTGCTTGTGGAACACAAATTTGCATCTACTCTGGTAAGGAAAACAAGTTTTCAAGTTCATTATAGTACTACATTTGTTGGACTCCAACTTTAACTTCACCAAAAAGTACTTACATTTCCTCAGATTGAGCTATTGAAAAAGACTATCAAAAGGTTTTATGGTGAAAACCCGAAAAGCTTGAAGAATCTCTGCAGAATTGTAAACAAGCACCAGTTTGATAGACTGTGCAATCTTCTTGAAGACCCTGCAGTTGCAGCTTCCATAGTTCATGGTGGTTCACTAGATGAAGAGAATTTGTAAATTCTATACGACTGGTCTTTCTTCATTTATGATTTGTATGTTGTGTTGAATATTTGCAAGAAACTTTTTGATACCTATTTGATGAACAGGACTATTGAGCCAACAATCTTGTTGGATCCCCCGCTTGATGCTGAGATCATGACCGAAGAAATATTTGGTCCATTGCTACCAATTATCACGGTAACATAATATCAGCATATCATTATGCACTCAATCAGTTGTCCTGCAAGGTCTTCTATAACACGTTCTAAAATGTGTTGCACTTCTTACAGTTGAGTAACATTCACGAAAGCATCGAGTTCATAAACTCCAGGCCGAAACCACTTGCCATCTATGCATTCACAAAGGATGAGACATTCAAGAAAGAGATTCTAACAGAAACATCATCAGGAAGCTTAACTTTCAACGATGTCATGATTCAAGTACTGCCCTTTTTGCTACCTCGGTTTTGTACAATATTCAACTTATCAAAGAGGGGAAGTTTGAATTCTAATTTCTTTCTGGATTGCAGTTCCTATGTGACACTTTACCATTTGGAGGTGTAGGCCAGAGTGGTTTTGGAAGGTACCATGGGAAGTACTCCTTTGATACTTTCAGCCATGAAAAGGCAGTTCTTGAGAGAAGCTTCTTCCTTGAGCTGGAGCCGCGGTATCCTCCATGGAATGAGTTCAAGATGCAGTTCATTAGATTGGCATACAGCTTTGACTACTTTGGACTGCTGCTGCTTTTCGTGGGGTTAAAGAGAAGATTCAGATGAAGCATGTCAACAATAGACATGAGGAGGGATACAAATAAGATCTTGTTATTATAGGTGCTCTGTTCAATAATCTTACAACTCATTTTTCTTTACCAGTAATTGTATACTGCAAGGAGTTGATTTTGCCTAGGAATTACCTAGTGATGCTTGAAGTCTCAAATCTGTGGTTCAACCTCTGGAGTATCAAATACTCTACCAAAAGTGTATTGTGAATTGACTTTTCTACTCCAAAACTGAATCAGTCCACTCTATTCGTCTCACATAAGTAGAAGTAATGTGGTTCATTTATACTAAGCGGATTTATCATTTCCCAACTGTCACCCATGGTCCACTTTCTAAAATTTGTTGCTAGCTTGGCCAACTCCTTTGGAGTGCACCGACACCCATCAAAGCACATCGACACCTCCGAAGGTCACCAAAACCTGCAAAGATCAAAGCATGTAAAAGAGCAGAAGAACAAAAGTGAAGGTACGGAACCAAAGCATGTAAAGATCAAAGCATGTAAAAGAGCAGAAGAACCTGAAAAGGGTTTTTTTTAAAAGCTGACTTTTTCATTTCCCAAATTACCCCTCCCTTTGTTTGTCTCCGCATACAACACTTTTAGAAATCGTGATTTGAAACCGCAACTTCAAAGTAGAAATCGCGGTTTTAAACAACGTTTTTAGTGTGTGTGTGTATATATATATATATATATATATATATATATATATATATGTTTTTCCTTTTAAATTACACAGAAAATGAAAAAAAAAATGAAAACGTGGTTCTGAACCACGTTTTCTACTAAATCGCGATTTTCACTTTAAAGTCGCGGTTTCAAACCGCGATTTTTAAAAGTGTTGTATGGGGGGACAAACAGGGAAGGGGTAATTTGGGAAATGGAAAAGTCAGCTTTTAAAAAAAACCCTTTTTTCCCAACTAATCCCCTTTTTCAGAAATTTCTAAAAGTTGCCCCACTTTTTCACAAGTTTAAAAAAAAACCCACCATCCCCAAAAGTTTTATCCAAAAACCCACCTTTTTCTAATTTTCCCTGTAAAAGAGCAGAAGAACAAAAGTGAAGGTACGGAACCACCCCACATGGAGGGAGTGGCAACCAACTTGGGTTAACCGTAGAGTGGCGCCTAACTTGGATACTTTTGGTGGCACCCACTTGACTTGCGGCACGGGGAGTCCTTGTCATAGAGGTAGTCTTACAAGATCCCCTGGAGCACTACCTCCTCTAAAGGTGTATGGCGTGACTCAGAGTTGCAGGGCGAAGGGAATGGGGGGCACAAGTGGGCACTTCTCGGTGAATAGTCTATTCTATATAGTATATTTTATCTTTAATGAAAAAAATGACCACCTAAAGTTTTTATAAATGTTTAAGAGAGAACTTTATATGTTAAGCTATATGAAAATTCTAAAAATAGTTTTTTTTTAAAAAAAAATCTTTTTAGCCATTAATAATGCTAAACTTATTAAATAAAAAAAGTTATACGCTTAAAGTCAACACAAAAAAATCTCTTATTTTCTATTGTTTTCAAAGTCTCCCTATTTCCAAAGCCTGAAAGCCACATAATGAAGATATATAGGCACGGAGCACACCGTCTCCTCAGTCCCCTCATCGGCCTTTTGCCCTCAACGCTACGGCCCACTGCTTCCACCGGCAGGTCCACCTCCGGCGACCGACATAGTCGCGTAGACGATAGATTCAATCACAGCATAATGGTTGAAGTCGTGATGTATTTATCGAATCGTCAATTCATCTATTCCTCTAGCTTTGTCGATTCATCATGGTGTATTTGCAATGACGCTTTCCTCATATTTTCTTTCCCAAATTGTCAGTGTCTCACCTAATTTTCTCAACGACAATCCCTTTAGCTTAAAAATCATGAAGAACCATCTTTTTTCCCAAATATAAAGTTATCATTCTTCACTGATTACTGGAATTGCTCCACTGCCTCCATACAAAGTCGCAAACCTTAATCTTCCCCTTTGAAAGCAAGGTAAGATCTAGACTTCCGGTATTTATTCTTAGAATTTTTAATTCCTTGAACTTGAACTCTTTCCTTTTTGTTTCAAATTAGAATTTGATAATTGAGTTTTGGAACTTAGAGGTCTCAATTGGGAATTGGGGCCGCTAGTGGGATTCTTAATTTCAGATTGAGATTTTGGCTTTTTATTTTCAGGTTGCAATTGCTACTTGTGGGTGGTGAGTGTATAGGTTTCAAATTGAGGTTTGTTGTGATTTTTTGTTATTTTGGAGCGAGAGATTGACAATTGTTGCTTGTGGTTGCAATTAGGAAGTAGGAATTTGGCATTTGGGAGAATTCAGCACTGAATTTGGCAATTGGGGTTTGAGAATTTGGAGTTTTCATGAACAAGTTGAATATTCTGCCCACCTGACGAATTGGGAAGTTCGAATTGCCGAATTGGAGTTCTTGTTTCTTGCCCCTTTAGCCCACGTTCATTAGTTTGTTAGGTTTAACTCATTGACGAATGTATTTTAAGCAAAAAAAATTTGACTATTAAGTACCCACCTTAAACTAAGTTTCTGGCTACGCCACTGCTCAGAGGGAACTGGGTTGTTGAGACATTATTCGCATCAACATGACCGATCCTCACGGCAACTCTGAGGGTGATGCTTCGAGTCACTTCGGGATGGACCAGGCCCTCAGATGGCGTTACACCTGACCTAGTTTTATAGTTGGGCGAAGCCTTGACTCCTCATGATAGGTTCACTTGCGCCGCTTGGTGCTTCTGTGGAGTTTTCAAGGGTATTGTGAGGCAGGCTGAGTCAAGAACTACTCTTTCATCAGGACTAACACAATCCTGCTCGTGTTAGGACTTCTTTGGCACACAAGGTAAAACCTAGAGTAGCGAAAGTGAGTATGGTATTGAAGTGACATTCGTAGCTCTTTGGTGAGTTGTCATTCCTAGGAACTATCATGTGTTCAAACATTACAAAGTACCCCAGATACAGATTTGGATCATCTGCTGTAACTAGGGCTACAACAGAGGTGGTGTACCTTTAACCCCAATCGTTGGATCCAAATCCACGGACACTTACGCGCCACGTCAACAATAGGATTAGACGGAGGAGGACGGACGTTTGTTCTCCTTTTTCTCTCCCCTTTTCTCTATGAAATTTTCTCTACCCTCCCTATACCTTCTGATTTCATCTCTACTGAAAGCTCATCCTCCCCGTGGAACCACCCCTATACTGCGCCAAGTGACCCATCGTCACTACCATCGTCGATCGAAAGTTCTGATCATGAAGTTACCGTAACACTATCCTTGACCGCAATTATCGTCGATTTATGGAGTTAAATTAATACAGATCATTCAACTTGTGCTTCCATGGCTTCAATGGGGATCTAGGGATTCATCGGGCCCCAAAAATGCCAAACATCTAGATATTGTTTCATTATCATTTGTTGGGAAGAATTTCAGAGAGAAGACACATAATTACATGCAATGTCCATGGAGTAAAGGAGGTGGCCCAGAGGCACAGTGGGAGAAATTTGGAGAAGGGAAGAGAAAGTGGGAGAAATCTGGAGAACAGAAGAGAGAGAGTCAGCGGGTGAATGTCTGCCCTGTCTGCTCTCCGTTTTTCTAAAACTACAGTGTTTTGATCATTTTTTCAGTGACTTATGACGTGGCACTGTCCATGAGATTATGATCCAACGGCTGATATTAAAGGTACAACACCTCTGATGTAGCCCTGGCTACAATAGAGGATCCAAATCCCCCGGATACATATAAACAAGGAGTCTCATACCTCAATTTTCAAAGATCCAAAAATAATAATTCCTTATTTGGCAATTCTTAAAATTCTCCTAACTTAGAGGGAAATCTAGCGAGACAAAGTGTTCTTGGGGACTTTGAGAACTGATTGGGTAACCTACTGTGATTATGTAGTAAGTTTGCGCCTTCACTATGCTTCAATCAACACTGCCAATTCCTCTAGGTTCCGCTCACGCTGCCTTGATCCCTTCCACGTTGTTGTGTCTATACAACACTGACTTGTGGCACTTACACATAAGCTCGAATCTACCTCTCTGGGAACAAATGGCGTGATCCCTTTTAGGATTCCTATTACTTCAAAAGTGAGAAATAAATCCTTTCATTTCAAAATTTGACTGTCTCCCCTTATTGAATCCTTTCATTGCAAACTTTAGAGTATCCATCTCCTTATTGTAATATTGCAGTTCTTGTATAAAACTAGGCTACAAAATAACAACTCGTGCCAGATTCCTCCCCTGCCCCCTCCCTGTGGCACCTAGACGTTAGCTAGAACCTACCACCCACCCTGTCTCAGGGTGACCGTGAGAACATCTAGTGTAGCCCATACATTGATTATGAGAAATTAATAGTAAAATCATCTTTGATAAAAATAACTTTTGCACAGATCTTACTCTAGTAACTAAAATCAGTCTATAATGCACAAGAACAAAGAGCGGACGCGAAAATAAAGAGCAAAGAAATTGGTAAAGACTATTTTCTATTCCTTGCATGCTACTCTCCCTTGATTTGTCAAGTAAAAGTTTTACTTCACACTGCAATAATTTTTTAGCTATAAAAAATCGATAAAAAGCATAAAGGGTTTCTCTAAAATTTTGATGAATTACGTAGCGGAAAATGGGAAATTGCGAAGCTCCGGGAGATCCTTGTGTTAGAAGAGTCAAGGGGTCAACCACACGCGCGCTTGGCTCAGAATATTAGAGGCTTTGGGCATCGATTGGTTAGATGGAAACGGCTCTGAACCGCCATTATCTTCGTCCATTGCCCAATCGACATCGCTTGCCGCCGCAGAATGGTGGCGCTGGATTTGCCATGAGACTTGCCAGCCTGCGACGTTACAGCTCGAATCAAATCAATACATCTCCCAATCGGCCTTCTCACCTCCAAATCCTTCGCGTGATCACCTTGAACAACACCATGGCCGATGGAGCCGAGAGGAAGAATCTACCGAGCGATGAGCCGCCGACGTCGACGAACGGTATCGACGCCAAACAGGAGGCAGAAAGAAGATCGGAAAAGCAGGCGCCGGAGATTCCGGCGCCGCCGGAGAAGCCGTTGCCGGGGGACTGCTGCGGCAACGGTTGCGTGCGGTGCGTGTGGGATGTGTATTACGAGGAGCTCGAAGAGTACAATCTCCTTTGCAACAGCAAATCTGAGTCTGTCTCTAATGCCAAGGCTTCTTGAGTTCTAATCAGTTGATTTTACTGATCGCGTTGTGTTGTTGAAAATTGTTGTTTCCATGTATTTGGATGATGGCTGTATTCGGTTCATCTTGAAGAATTTATTTCGGGGGATTTTTATTTTTTGGTTGAGATCTGTTGAGACAAAAGGCCAAAAAATTTGATTGCAGACATGCATTATACGGGATTTTTTTTTTTGTCAAAAACAAACGTAATAAAAGTAACATTTTACCAAAATCCATCTAAAGATGGCCACTTCTCCTAACTAAATATTCACCAGCAAACTTTGCCTAAATATGACCTACTCCATTTGGCCACCAAAGTAGGTAATTTCCTCATTATTCTATACAGCACTTTCACACAGAGGTTACTTGCACCCAAGTCTAGGTTGGGGTGAAATTATACGCTTCTTTATTAGTTTTGACAAATACGCTTCTTTATTAGTTTTGACAGAGGTTACTTGCACCCAAGTCTAGGTTGGGGTGAAATTATACGCTTCTTTATTAGTTTTGACAAATAGCAGTAATGACCGTTGACCAAATCTAATTATATATATATATATATATATATATATATATATATGAAAGTCGAAACTGAGAGAATGTACTAACGTCGTTGCTTACGTTTACATTCTCCTATTTTGCCGCGTGAATTTTATTTAATGACAAATGAAACCAACTTTAATTACTCACAATTATTACTTTCTACTTTTGAATTCGGTTCTCTCTCACCATTCAGTTTAAATTTATCTTATGAGTTTAAATTTCAAAAGTAATTTGCAATTATAGCACCTCACTAAAGTTACTATAATTATCATTTCCTCATTAATCTAATTAAAATTTGATTCCACAACTATTTTCATAGTATTTGCACAAAATCAAATCTAATTATATCTCTACTTTTGTCATATTTAATTAATCATAGAACATTCACCATTTTTATTACATGTTTTAAGCCAATTCGTTTTACCCTCTCTCTCACACATTTAGTTTCACAATTTTCTTTCCTCTCACATGTTGTTCTCTCTCTCTCTCTCTCTTCTCCCCCCCCCCCCCCCCTCTCTCAAATAGGCAGTCTCATCTTTTTCCTCTCTCTCACACACACAGGCAAACCTAAATTCTTAATTAAACCATCAATTTCAGAATTTCGTCACACACTTTCTTCCTCTTTTTAAGCTTGAAACCATAAATTCTTGAGTAAATTGCACCAATGGCCACTGAACTATGACCCTTTTTTCACTTAAGTCGCCCAACTTTATTTTGTGCCATTTTGGCCACTAGAGTCTTAAATCTGTCCGATTTGATCACTCTGTTAGCCGGTGTTAAGTTTTCTCCCTTAAAGGGTCATGTGCCGCTCACATAATCTTTCAAAGCAAGGGCAAAACTGTCAATTCTCACAAAATCTCTCTTTCCTTCTCACACAGAGATCCACCGTCAGATCTGCCGTACCCACAAGACAAGCACCACCGTCATTGAAAAGGGGTCACAGACCGACCAAAGGGAATCGAGGCATCATGTTTGCGGAGGAGTAGAGATCAATATGATGTCTGCTGACCTAAGGAAGTTGTCTGACCCTGAGAAAGAGTTGGAGGAGAAAGACTTCTTTTGCATGGGGGAGAACGGAGCAGAAGGGATTCATGTGGCTGGCCTCAATCTAGTTTGTAGTCAATCTCGGAGCAGCTGACTTGTTTAAGCTTCCTCAAACCATTTCATAATCAAACTGCCACCACCATCCCCCAATCAAAACCACCCAAGCCCCGCTGCAAACACCATCCCATCTGCCACCACAATACAACACCACCAGCCCGCGACGAGGACGACGACCCATCCTTTAAGCCCGCGACGACGACGACCACCTTGGAGCTCTTCCAAGCCCGCGACAACGACTGTGGAGCTCTGCCAAGCCTGCGACGATGACGACAAGATCTTGGAGCTCTGCCAAACACACGACAACGACCCATCCCCCAAGCCCGCGACGACGACTGCCACCATGCCTACGCCGACCTCCAAGACGCCCAGATCTGTTTGTTATGAAAATGAGGAAGATGGAAGACCAGATCTGTTGTGATTAAAATGAAAAGGGAAGACCAGATCTGTTGTGAGAGAGAGAGAGAAATGAAGTGACTGGTTTGCCCCTCTTGTGATGCCCCGTGTGTGCATCATGTGACTACTTAACGGAGAAAATTTAACCGTGACTGACGGAATGGTCAAATTGGACATATTTCAGAGTCCAGTGGCCAAAATGGCACAAAAAAAAGTTGGGTGACTTCAATGAAAAAGGGGTCATAGTTCGGTGGTCATTGGTGCATTTTACTCTAAAATCTTACCCCTAATTAAAATCTTGCCCCATCCCCTTAATTTTTTCTCTTCCATTCCTAGCTTCCCTATCTACTCCTGAAATCTTGCATTTCCTCAATCTTCAGCCATGTCTTTTCAAAATTTTCCTTTTTAAAATATCTAATTTAATTGAGGAAAGGATATAAATTTACGCAATTATATCCTTAATTGCAATTCTATCTAGCATCTTAAAATTAATGTAATTAATCTTTCTAGATCAATTAGAGTGGTTATTTTGTAAATCTAATATATTCGTTATAAAATCAAACTAAGAAAAAGTTGTCAACTAGGGTTTTGCTTGGACTTTCTCTTTCCTTCTACATCTGTGCATGTGGATAATCCTCTTTATTTTCATTTTTTACATTAGTTTTTATTATGCCATTATAGGTTGATATTACAATATCCTTTTCAGGAAAAATGTCACTATCCAAATTAAAAATTCGAATGCATGCACGTCTTTTAAAGCTTAAACTTTAGCATCTACCATTAAACTTAAATGTGAACTTCGATATTATAGTTTGTAACCTTAATCCTATAATATAGTATTTGATAAATGTGAATCACAATGTCAAACGTTTCCTCTTTTAAATTCATCATCATTATCATGTTTTCTCTTTTATTAAATTTTAAATTTCATGTTTCCGACCTAACATATGTCTCACAACTCTCTCATCCTTCTCACATAAATCTCACTTGCTTCATACTTTTTGTTGGACATGTCCCGGTAAGTTCATCAAGCACTTATACGTTCTTCATATATATCTTTGGATATTTACAATCTTTTTATATCTCGCACGGCTATTTATCAAGAAACTTTCCGTTCTTTTTATGTAGGAAAGATTGGATGATTATATTTTTTTGTTCTCAGCGTGGAAACTTTTAGCTTTTTGTTTTTAGCGTGAAAATTTTCTATTTTGTGTATACAGGTGACGTGGTTGGAATCGTATTTTAAATGTTAATGGTCTTTGCCCCATTATTGTTCCATGTCATCTTTATAAATATGTTGCCTTGGTTAGTTCGTACCGAATAGATTGGTGTTTTATTTTCAAGGTCAGTAGGTTTCTCCTTTTTCCTTTTAATTATTCTTTTGACGACATATATTTTATGATAATATACTTCCTTCTTTTTGGGTAATAATTCTCAACCATCACCCTCTTTCTCACTGTTTGACCCGAATATTCTCGAATAGAAAAATTCTTCATGGTTGTAAGTATATAATGACCCGTTGCAAGGCACGGGTATCAAACTAGTAAAATTTTAAAATGCATAACATCATTAACAAAATGACCAAAATGACTATATTTCATATGAGTTAGGAAGATAGTTCTTCAAATGCCATTCATTTTCCACTTTAAGAACCCGCCGTCATAGCCCCATCGACACGGCTCTGGTGCCGACATCTCTTCCTCCCTTTTCCTATTTTCGGACAGCACCCACCACTACCTAGACACCCCAACGTCTACCAAAACCATACACCAAGTCGTCGCCTCTAGATGTCAGCTCCTCTAAACCAAGCCCATTCGGGACAGCTTGTCTGCTACCACCACCACATTTGCACGGGGAGTCCTGCCGCCTCATCGACCCACACCCGGATTGTCATCCTTTCATTTTCATACAACTCAACCACCATTTCCCTTCATTCTTCTTCACCTTCAATACTATACTTCCCCCCTCCCCGCCAAAAAAAAAACACACACACACAAATACACTAGATCGTGCCTCCTTCACCTCATCATCGATCCTCGTTATTCCTCATCACGTCATCATTAATCCATGCATCACCGCGTTTGGAAGCGATGGTGGCTGTTGATGTGACGGTGGATAACACCATACTAGCAACCCTCCCCCCCAACCAAATCCCCATCCCCCAATCCCTTTATCATGTGTAGCACATTCACAATGACCACTCTGGTAGATGGTTGGTGATATTGCGTAAAATATCCCTGTGGTTTGGGGTAGTTGCAAAAATACCCCTCCTGATACGAAAATTGCAAATAAACACCTAGGATTGCAAAAGTGTTGCAACCGTCAAAAAATTCGTTCAAACTAACGGTACGTGATATTCACGCTCCTCAAGAGTGCGTTTGGTAAATATTAATTCAAAAAAATGACAAAAATACCCTATATTTCTTCTTCTCTCCCAATTGCCTGCCGCTGCCTGCCGCCTGCTCCCCTCAATTGCCTGCCTGCCGCCATCAGCCCCCTCAAGCCAAAATCCTTGCCGCCACCATCACCAATTCCCATCCACCACCATCGCGCCGTTCTCTGCAGCCACTACCCAGCCTTGCGCCGTTCTCTGCAGCCCCCTGCCCCGTCGCCGTACGTCGTTGCCAGCCCCGTCGCCGTGCACCGTCGATGTAAGTCACTTCATATCCCGCCTCTACCACCCCGTCTGCCACCCATAACCGGCGCCACCATCTGCGTCATCCAATCCCGCCGCCACCAACTACGGCCCCAATCCCGTCATCGGCCACCAACTACGAACCCTAATCGCACAACCTCGCCCAAACCCAGATCTGATTTACCCAAATTGCAAATCTAGGGTTTCAATAACACATTGCGATTTGAATACCTAGATCTAGGGTTTCAACCCTCCCAAATCGCACAACCCCTTTATCTAATTGCCTAATCTTTGAGCTCAAATTCTCTACAATTTGGGTAAATCGGATCTGTGAGCATGGCTGGGTGATGGTGGTAGGGGCTGCGTGGTTATGAGACAGAGAGATGGGGCTTGGGCTTGTGTTGATGAAGGGCAGGCGGCGGCGGTGTGGCTGGGGTAGTGGCGCCGCTTCTCTGCTCGAGACTTTGATTTATATAGAGGGGTATTTTGGACAATTTATTCATCTCGTTACGAAAACCGTTGGTTGCAACACTTTTGCAATCCTAGGTGTTTATTTGCAATTTTCGTATCAGGAGGGGTCTTTTTGCAACTACCCCAAACCACAGGGGTATTTTACGCAATTTTCCCTATTAGAAATTTGATACTGTATATACTAGGACTGAGCACGGTTCGGTTTGGAGGTTGAATACCAAACCGAACCGACCAACATCGATTTGGAAAAAAATAAATCGAACCGTAGTTGAACGGTTCAGTTTTAACGAATTAGATGGATCGAACGGTTCGGTTTAAACGGATCAAATCGGTTTGGGCTAGACTCCATTGTAGGCCCAAAACAACTAAAAATTTGTAACAAAACTCAAGTAATTTAGCGGATCTTAGCTAATAAGACTAAAATTCTAATTAGATTACATAACATCCAAAGAAAATAACTCATTACACACATCATTACATAGCATTTATTAAAATTCTAATGAAAATTACATAACATTCAAAAGAAAATAACTCCTTACATAGCATCTGTTAAGCTTTAAATCAAATTACACACATCAAATATATCCATCAGATTAACTTAAAGAAGAAAGAAGCCCTCTTTAGTCTTTAAACCAAACAAGCATCTTCAAAACCTTCATTGCCAATCAACCTTCAACCAGCATATAATCTATATTTCTGAAAAAATGCAATGAAAGAAAAATCAGTCACGCAAAGGGCGAAAACACAATGGAAAAGGTACAAGGCGATGATAAAGGATGCCAAAGATATGGCAGAAGATTTGGTCGTGGAACATTTTGGTAGTCCTCAAGAGAATGTTATGTTAGGTACCTTATCAAATTTATTAAGTGGACACTTCCACTGTTCCTTGTCAAAGTGAAAATATGCTAAGCATGGAGGAACTTCTAAATCAATGTTTCCTAGAAAGTGAAGCATTCTATTTCTATCTTTCCGACTTCTGCATACATTATTTTAGCTGATCCATGGTTACGAGCTAGAACAAAGCAGGGAAGCTAGTGAAAGGGAATGAGAAGTTCAACCACCATATAATCTATATTTCTGAAAAAATTCAATGAAAGAAAAATCAATCATTAACATTTCTTATGGTAACCAAAGTAAGCTGACATTAACATTTCTTAAGGTCTTCCCCAGCATTACAGCAAAGGAAAAGCATTATGCAATGGTCATACCTGGGTTTTGGATGGACATAGGACAGCCAAAGGATTCCATAACAGGCTTAAGATTCTACTTGGACTCCTCGCGCAAGAAATGCTCTTCCAACAGATAAAAAGAAACTGTCATTATATACAAGTTGTCATTATAAAAAACTATGCACCTTAGTTACCTTTTGGTGACTAAAGTGTGATATAAACAACCAAAGATTATATACAAACGGCCAAAGGATTACATACAAACTGACATTATAGGTAAAGAATAGAATCTGCCCAAAATAAAAAGAAAAAGCTATGCACTTTAGTTACCTTTTGGTGACTCACTCAATAACAATAGATGCACATGCATCACTCGAACTACTTGTATTTGATCCCGTTGCCTTGTCTGAAATGCAAAGATAATGAAATTCAGCAAAAGAATTCATTGAAAGCAATTTCACTAACAAAAAAAGTACCTGAAAAGATGTCTTCATACTTCTCAACCTCGTCCATAGCTTGTCGAAGATCAATAGGGGATGAGGGACATTTCAACCAATTTTGAGTACAAACAAGAGTTTCAACCATCCTTGGATTCAAAGAACTCCTAAATGGATCAAGTATACGACCTCCTGTGCTAAAAGCTGATTCGGAAGCAACTGTAGAAACTGGAACAGCTAAAATGTGCCTCGCTACCTGAGAGAGGACATGATACTTGCTGCTATTCACCTTCCACCACCCTAATATATCAAGGGATTTTCTAGGGTCTTCACAACTCTCAGCCAAATACCTTTCTACCTCAGATTTGCTCTCTATACTCTCTTCTGCCTCTAAAAGCTTCTGATATTGTGCCGCCAAAGATTCTTCTCCCTCAACCTCATTATCTTTGGACACTTGACTTCTTCCACTATTTTCACTACCCCCCCTGCTCAAAGTGCTCAAACAAGCGAACCAAGTGGTCCTTCACCTTATCAATAATATCTTTAACCACCCCACAATCATTCACTTGACGTAAGTAAGACTTAACATACTTCAATTTGTGACGAGGGTCCAACACAACAGCAATATACACCAACTTATTCAGTTTATCCACATTTCCCCAACACTTTTCAAACTTTTTCAGCATGTTAGAAGCCATAATATACAGCATAGGATCAGCACTTTTACACAATTGCACCAATTTCAATCGCACAGCCATAATTTCATTAAAATAGGCATTGGATGTAACATGTAAAGAACCCGAAAACCGTAAAGTAACCTCATAGAAAATTTTTAGAAACTGAACAAACACCTTAACATTTTCCCAATCTATTAATGAAGGAGGCCCTATATTTGTTGCCCTTCCTCTCCCACCAGTGTCCTCGTCCTCGTCCTCGCTTAAAGACACTGAAATTTTTGGGCAGCTTCCAACATTAAGTACGTAGAATTCCACCTAGTTGGAATATCTAGGCAAACAAGGCTCTTGCTTTCAATTTTCTCCTTCTCTACACACTTTTTGAAACTTAAAAGCCTAGAAGGAGAAGACCTCACAAACCTTACCGCATTCCGAATCTTCACAATAGACTCGTGAACTTCTTTCATACCGTCAGTAACTATAAGGTTGGTAATGTGAGCGCCACACCTCATGTGCATGAACTCATTATCCATGATAGTACTTTTCCAACTATTAGTTTTACTCTTTAGATAATTAATAGTACCATCATTAGAACTCGCATTATCAACTGTTACGATAAGAAGACTATCTATTTTCCAATTCAACAAGCAAGTCTCAATCACTTTACCAATTGTTTTGCCCTTGTGATTTTCAACTTGACAAAATGCTATAATTCTCTTTTGCAAATTCCAGTCACAATCAATCCAATGGGCTGTAAGACACATGTAATTGATATTTTGTAGTGAAGTCCAAGTGTGAGAAGTGAGACACACCCTTTCGGATTTCAAAAGCTTCTTTAACAACTCTCCCTCTTTACGAAACAACTTAAGAATATCTCTTGCAACTGTAAAACGAGATGGAACATTAAATCTTAGTTCCATGACTCCACAGAATTTTTTAAACCCTTGCCTTTCCACAATATTAAAAGGTAATTCATCAACAACAATCATCTCAGTAAGTGCTAGTCTACACTCCTCAATACTAAACGAAGCCACCTTTAACTCATTCCCACCATTTTTCTGTCTATTAGGTTCAAACCTGATTTTTGTTTCATTTTTACTATTCCCACCTTTTTCATAACTGTATTTCTTACATCTATATCTAATATGGCTCCATAAAGTACTCGTACCATTTGCCCCGGTGTAACCATAACGCTTACAACAATACTTACATATTGCAATTTCGGGATCAGGCTCAGCTGGTGTATTCCCTTTGATTTTTTGAAAATGATCCTAGACTTCAGATGGCTCTCTAGTACTTGTCTCCTTCTTTCTCTTTGGAGGCCTAGGAGGAAGTGGGCATGCGCTGTTATCAGCACCTATTGCACCCGCATCATCAACCATCTGATACAATACAATGATAAGAAATCATTAAATCTACTTCAAGTATACTAGTTACTAAAAAATTTGTGAGATTAAATCTCCTTACTTTTTTCACAAACATTATTTCATCATAACCATCTGATATGATACTAATTATTGAGAATTTCCTTCAAATCAAGTATACTGATACAAGTATACTGAATCAAACCAATTATGAGTTTGTGACATTCCAAGTGTACTGATTCAAACCAAAATATTTCAGAATATGTACTCTCTTTAAGCAATTGTGAGTTTGTGACATTTTATTTGCATTGTCATTCTCAAAAGGGTGGCCCTAGCTCTACTACAGTTCTCAGGCACAATCATCCCAACCACTTGCAATCACTTCTGGATATATTAACAATGATTAATATATACATGTACAGGGCAATTGCATTTTTGCACTAATTGAAAATCAATCTTAACTGAGACAATTTTTCTTGTTAATCACCAAAACTAATCTTGACCAACTCCCCTATCACCCACCCACGTCATTTTGGGGGCTCTAAAGTCTAAAGTAGCACTGTAGTACAAATGAATATGCTACAATTTCTGATGATTCAGGGAAGAAGATGAAGGGGAAATGGGGAAGCTTAACTGAGCTAAGAAATGAGGAATCTAGAAAAGGGGAGACATTACCTTGGAGGCTAGAGGAAATAGGAGGCAACGGCAGGAGGAGATACAGATGCGCAACAGTGGGAGGTCGAGAGGGCAACAGGAGAAGGCGACGGCTGAAGAGACGACGCTGAAGAAGGCGCTGCCTTTGGTGGAGGTGCTGCCGTGGTGGAGGTGCTGCCTTGAGAGTTGAGAGTTGACGGCAGGAGGAGACACAGATGCGCAGCTGTGGGAGGTTGAGATGGCGATTGGAGAAGGCGGCGGCTGAAGAGACGATGCTGAAGAAGGCGCTGCCTTGGTGGAGGCGCTGCCGTGAGAGTTGAGAGTTGAGGGCTGAGCTGAGGCGTGGAGTGTGAGGTTGTGGTCCTTGTGGAGCAGATCTGGGAGTGGGCGGTGATAGAAGAAAAGATGGATTAGGATTTAGGGTTAGTGGTGGGTTACCAATATTTTATATGAAGGGTTAAGTTTAACTACCCAATTCAGTTAAAACTAACTGGGGTTAGTTTAAAAAAAATATATATATTATATTGTATACGGTCGGTTCGGTTTAGAACGGTTTCAAAAAAACCAAACCGAACCGGACATGCGGTTTGTGAAAAAAAAAACCAAACCCATTGTTTTTACAATCGGTTTGAAATTTGTTGGATTGGTTGATTCAATTTTTACGATTAAATTAATTCCCCCCCCCCCCCCCCCCCCCCCACCCCCCCGGTGTAAGAGCATTAGGCCAAAATATGCTTTTGTGTGACGGAGAATATATAACAAAAACAGAGTTGCAGGGGGCCTCATCCAACCGTCACTACCTGTCTCTTTATCTGTTCAGGATTAACCTACAGTGGCAATTGATAGAGGAGAAAATCGTCATGACGGGGAAGTACAGCCGTGAAGTTCGGCGATATAACCTTACCGATTTCAGATCACCAGTACTGGTTTTGGTAGTGCTGCTGTTGGTGCTCGGAAACGGACCAAAAGAAGCCCTAGCTTCCAATTCGGCGTCGGCCTTCGTCCAGAGCGTCATCTACGCCAACAAGATTGCCATCTTTTCCAAATCCTATTGCCCGTCAGTCTCCCTGTCCCTTCATTTTCCTCTCTTTATGTCGTGCCGTTTCTTAACTTTGTCCCCGTTTCACTTATTGCCAACTTTTAGGATGTGATTTGAACATCTACGTATTAATTTCATCTGCTAAGTAGTATCTGAGTTCAAATTACAAGTTAAACCAGGGCTAAAACAATGAGTGAAGTCGATGCTTAGACAAATTCTATTCTAGAATTTTGCAAGAAAGTCAAAGGAGACGATCATCATGGAATGGAGGAGTAACATTTTATACATGGCGATGGAGTTATTTGATTTTAGAATTAGCTCCTTAGTTGTATCATACGAATTTTGACCTAGCCTCTGATTCCGTATTTGCATTAAAACACGAACAACCTTTTTTAGGCCGCGGAACTTGGCTATAGTATGCGGTTGATATTTTGGTGGTTTAGAATTTTGAATAGACAGCTAAATACAGAAAAGGTTAAAGAACCAGATGGTAGATTGCTTGACCATTTGATGGTAATATACTTGTTGTACTAATACTTCGATAACGTTTGACCACACGGAAGAAGTTTCCTACTAGTAAAGGTCATGGGAAGGGCCATGAACAAGATCAACCGTAATGCTTACCTTTGCACCCATATAATGTCTAAATGTTCGGAACTTGCTAGGTTGTGGACAGTACTGATCTTTGCTTTAGGTGTTTCTATGCATCTCGCTTCATTAGCGATTGCTAAATGATGCCTGGACATTAGGGACTTGTTTTGAAACATGCCTCAATAAATTTAAAGTGGTCTCTTCCTTTTTCTAGTTGGTGTTTTTGGTGCATGAGCTTTTTCTATCCTGATCGTAGAAGGAACTGTTGATGCTAACAGCCTTAGTGAGTGTAAGGCTTTAGCATTCATCATTTGATTCCATGCCATTGTCAGGCTCCATGCGGAAGGCTTTGTACTTCTTTTTGGGGTATTGCTTATTTCTTAAAGGTTGTTTTCTATTGCATTGTGCACCATGCTTGGTGTTGACAAAGTAAATAACAATCTCCTTCTTTGTGTTTATACCATTCGGAAGTTGATGGTTTTAGGTTTTGTCTAGATACAAAGAAAAAAGGACCAAGTATCAACTGGACTCATTCATTACGGCTTAGTTGGTGCATCTCGAGGGGGTGAGGCTAGACTTAGATGATCATAGTGAAAGGAGGTTTGTCTAAGTTGTTTCTTTATCACATCTGCACATATATCTGCACCACGTTTCCAAATATACTTTATCTAACTAAAAACGAGGAGGTTTGTCTATGTTGTTTGGGTGTTACTTTAGTCCCAAACAAGCAAGCACAGTTGCACGTGGCATCAGCCAATGGTAACTCCAGGCTTTTTCATACATCCTGGATAATAGTGTCTGATGAATCCATAAGAAGCAGAAGGTCACTGTTCCATAAACATATGACTCCACTAGCATGTTGTGTGTATCTCAGAGCACTATGTCTACGGTGTGGCGTATTATTGATAAGCGACATTGCTTGCATAGTTAGTTAGAACTTAGAACCGTAGTTGCAGGAAACTCCTCATATAGTGATGCTTCTCTTTTGGACACTCACTTTTGCAGTCCCAAGTTAGGAGCTCCATGGGATCGTGTCCAAAATCTAACAAGGGAACTTGATCCCGTCAGCTGGAGAGAGATGCATGGAACAAGTGAGAGAGTACCTGAAAATCAAGCTATTTTTCGACTCAATTCCTTGCTTCCCTCTTCGTTCAAGTTCTTAAAGCCTCCTTATCCGTGGCTGACTACCCTCATCAAGAGAAAAGAGCTTGCGAATAAGTGCGCTCTCTCTCTCTCTTCAATTCATTTTTGTTCCCCATGTTTAATTATACCAGATGGTAGACGTGCCGCCTAGAAATATCTTGAAAGAGAACAGCAACATCAGAACAACTTTTACTGTTATCATTTCGAATGCTGGAAGCCACTTGATCTAACTAGTACAAAGTAACAATTTACTATAGCTTATGGTATTTTTAAGGAAAAAAGTGTGTACACCATAATTAAGTGTAAGAAATATTAAATAAATACTCCCTCCATCCCACATAAATTGATTATATTTTCGTTTTGGGCCGTCCCACAAGAATTGCTTATTTCCAAATTAAGGAAGAGTTCAATTTCTCTCTCCACATTTAACTCTCAACCAACTCATTCTCTCTCTCCTGACCCACTTTTTTATTCTATTTCTCTCCACACATTTAACACTCCACTAACTGATTTTCTCTCTCCTGACCTGCTTTCTTCCCCTCCTCTCTGTGAAAAGTAGAATGAGAAACACAAAATACATGACATAAATCCTTAATTTGCGTGCCAAAAAAAGCGATCGATTTATGTGGGACGGAAGGAGAATCATTTATTTATTCAAGCTGCTCCCAACCCTAGATTCTTCATCCAGGTCCCCCCCCCCCTCTCCCCTGCCCCCTTCCCCGCGCGTTCCCGCCCCCGCTAAGGTTAGAACACATTAGCTATGAAGGCAAAAGAATACAATCAGAACATCATCAAGACTCATCATTTAGAGTCACTTTGTAGATAATTCTTTTGGTATCCCTCTTCAATGCTAGTGCAGAGCAAACAGGTAGTTGGTGGAGTTGTAGGCCCACTTATCTTTCCTGGGGTCTCAACTATGCACATAGTGTCCACGGAAATTGCCTTAAATTAAGTAGATCAAGAAAGGAAAATAGTGAAGTAGAGAGGCAAAGAGATTAGGAGAGAAGCATTTTGTTGATCAATTGAATTTTCTAGTCAATTCAGTTTCTGAAATTTAGAAATTATGCTTGAACCAGCACCTATGTGCATGACACGAGGTTCTAATTTTGTTGTACTTTGACGCAAAAGACCTCAATGCTATACTTGACCCGTGGAGGCACAAATCCAACATTTGCTGGGACCCGAGGGAGACATGAAGTCAATCACCTCGGGGCATCAGATTAGACTCCACGAAGGGTCTACTTGCAGAATCGCGTGCTTGACCGGAGGCGTCCTTAATGGATGGGGAATGAAGCCAACAATCCGAGGAGGCATCAGAGTTAAGGGCTCCATGAAGGACCTACTAGCAGGATACTTATTGAGGAAAGTGCTAGGGCAGGACAGATTTGCTAGGTTGAGGGATGCCTTGCCAAGCTCCTGAAGAAAAGCCTTCCAACCAGGCAGGGGCAAGGTGTTAAGATTAGACACTTTTCTGGCAATCCACTTCTACAGGGATAAGCAAATCTCCTTATATGTTCTCTTTATTATATAGGCACAACCAACCAAGTAACATCTTTTGCACCGACAATGGAGCCCAAGTAGGCAGGAGTTCATAGGCTCCACGAGGTTGTCGTTGCAGGCATAATTGTGCATTTCTGGATTCAACTCATGACTCACCATTAAATCCTCGAGGGGTCGTGGACCAAGCGTATGCCAAGTCATGGTCTCTCAGAGAAGACATGCATGTCAACCTATCGGAGAGGAGCTCGTGATCCTCACAAGTCACAACACTTCAGCAGATGCTTCTAAAGTTCCATTGCCATATCGTTTTTAAATTACCTGAACGTCTTTCTGCGCTTCACGGCCTGCAGTATGATTCTATAAGGATCGTACTCACTCAGTACAGGTTCCTAATCCATCAGTCTTAAGCAGTTTTCATACCTTATTCAGCTGAGAATCTTCTTATTTAGCTCTAAAGGTATGATTCTTAGTTGCACAAAGCAGGGGCGGGGGAGCGTAAGCACCAAGAAGAATCTGAGGTTGGGAGCGGCTTGAATAAATAAATGCGTAAAGAGTATTATCATTTGTTTAGTATAGTTTACATAGTTTACATGGCCAGCAACAACAGACATGAGGCTTTAAGCACTTGAAGGAAGAGAGAAACAAGGAATTGAGTTGAAAAGGGCTTGATTTTCAGGTACTCTCTCACTTGTTCCATTCATCTCTGTCCAGCTGACGGGATCGAGTTCCCATATTAGCTTGGGACAAGATCCCATGGAGCTCCTAACTTGGGATCGCAAAAGCGAGTTTTCGAGAGAGAAATGTCACCATATTAGGAGTTTCCTGCAGCTAAGGTATGATTTGCTCAGATAGTATTTCCTTCTCAGGGTATGGAGAAACCTGACATACCTCATCATGATTTTTAGCCTGGAGCCAAGAATTGACCTCTCTTTTCAAGTAGTGTTCACCTGACCTGACGCCGTACCATTAATCGACTTCATTTTTAGTAGCTATTGCTCCTTTGAGCATACTTGAATACCCCACGCACGAGAAATAATGCACCTCGAGATGCTACCCTGATATATGCTAAGTAGCACGGACACGAACACCGTGTCCGTGTTCGACACCGACCAGGACACTGGACACCGCAATTTTAAAAAAACCAAATTCTGGACGCTGCTGAATTTTTTAATATATTTATATATATACATACATACATATATATATATACATACATACATATAGACACACACACGTGTATGTATGTTTACACACATCTCAATTGGAGCAACTGAATTTCGTTCAAAACGAATGAGAAAGAAAGCAAGTAATATGAAATAGTCTCAACAGTATCAAGAAAAAAGGTCGGCAACAAAAAAGCAGTTGAATGTCTTAACAGTATCAAGATTAGGTCTCAACAATAACAAGAGAGAAGGAAAAAAAGACATGAGACCAAAGACATGAAGGAGAGGTTTTATATAGTCTGGTGGGTCTGTAAATGAGGTCAGAGATGTTGACCTATCTTACTCTAGACTGGCAAGCTTGGATGCTTTAGGCAATAAAAAGAAGGAAAAGAGAAAGAGATGATAGAGAAAGAAAGAAGAAGGTATATTTTGCTGGGTCGATCTGATTAGAGTTTGACCTAAAAGTTCATTTCTAAAAAACCACAGATTTATCCCTCAAATAAATTTGAAATATTGTGTTTTGGCCGTATATGCGTGGACACTTCTTCAAGAGGTGTCTGACACAGTACCCGGTAATTAAAAAATAAATAAATTTGGACACCGCTGGGAAGTGTCGGACACGTGTCTGGAGGTATCGAGGTGTCGGACACCATGCCTCTGATCTATAAGAGGTGTCGGTGCTTTCTAGGGTATATCTAATGTACGCAATTTATCTTGAGATTGGATTGGTCAAGTCCTGAGGCCTTTATTGGTCCCAGGATCCTTTCCTGCATATATATGCAACCTATGCGTCTACGATCATGGTAACTTAAAATGGTTAAGGCAGATTGTTTTGTGTGCGTAAACACGCATCGACTACTTGGTTTATAAAAAGCTATTTTGTGATACCTTTTCAGCACTGTTTTAGTGGTAACGAGCTAATATACAGTGAAAAGGTGAACCATATATAAAAACTTAGGTAAAAAATGTCAATGATATTTGCTGGAAGTAATTTGAAGCAACCAAATATAGTTGGAGTACAACTCTCTTTCTTTTCATCCGCGTTCTTTGCCTATTGTTTAGGTATTGCATGCGTACCAAGCGCATATTCAGTGAACTAAAGGAGCAACCTTTTGTTGTGGAGCTTGACCTTCGAGGTAACTTGTTAGTTATTTAAACTAAAATTAGCTGTAGTTTTCATTCTGTAATTCTGGTTTAAAATGGTTCTCTTATAATGATGCTAGACGATGGGTACCAAATTCAGAGTGTTCTCTTGGATCTGGTCGGCCGACGCACTGTCCCTCAAGTCTTTGTAAATGGCAAGCATATCGGCGGTTCTGATGGTTAGCCTTCTACTTCTTTTCTTGTAATATTTGTCCTGCTTCTGGATAAAATTTGTGATGGAACTTGTCATCTATATGGCATTATCATGTTCTGATTTTTGCTTTTGAATTCCAGATCTCCAAGTTGCTGTACAAAAAGGTGAATTGCAGAACCTTCTTAAGTAGAGGTTGATGAAAAAGAATCATAAAAGTTAGAAAATCAAGCATCTTAGCTGAAGCTACAATTGGCAGTCACTACGGTGATTTTGCTAATGTTGTTTGGATGGTGAATTGCAATTGGTAGTGAGTTGAAATCATAATGCTTGTTGATATACATCTACTGTTGGCTTTGCAAAAATGGAGATCTTCTGAGAATTGACAGTAAGTGTTCAGAATGAAATCATGGAGTGAATGTAGACACATCCTGCAATTATGCGCTTATTTTAGTAAACTGAGCATTTGCTGCAAGCACGATCACAAAGAACAGTTTTACCTGGTTGTGATTTGCGTTGGTACATGGTGCAGATACAGGTAGGTGACGGACTGATGTTTCTGCGTAGTTTGTGGTGGTAGACTTTAGGCGTAGGCTATATTTGCCATGTCGGGAATACGTTTTGGTATAGGATCACTTGTTGGATCTGCTTCAGTAGGTTAAGCAGAGAAATATTTAGGTTTAGATATAGGTATGCACTGGTTTGCTTGCCAAGGAAATCACGGGGTGGGGTTTGCTGTTGGTAACCATTTCATTGCCAACTGAGAATTACAAGTACTTTAGAGCTGTTACAAGTAACCAATTTCCGTACCAAGCTAAAGTTATGTCAATGGGCCAGGCTTGAGGCTGGCCCAGCCCAAGCCCAACGGGCCTCTAAAGAAAACGGGCCGGGGCCGGGCCTGATGACTGGAAAACCGGCCGGGCCCGGGCCTAAATCTGGATATATGGGCCCAGCCCAAGCCCTGGCCCTAGGCCCAATATTTAGGCCCGGGCCCAAATTTTATTTTTTTGGTTCCCAATTCCTTGTTATTTATTTGCGTCGATGGCCAACAAGAATACATCAAATTAATTGGTTAAGATTGATACATGTTAATTTGGTATAATATTGACAAGCTTTTTTGGCCTACTAACATTATAATTTATAAGTAGTATTTTTCGGAAGTTTGGTAAATAAAAAATGACAATTACATTTATCAAATTACTTAATACAGTAACTCTTTAAATTTTCGCAAATGTTTGCGCAGTATTTAGCTTTTCTTTCTTTTTTTAATATAGTAGCATCTTCTTCTTTCTTTTTTTTTTTTCCAATAAACATCTGTTGAAGTCATATGCACAATTTTTTTACCTTATCCAAGCAAGTAGTACCAACGCTAAATTGCCCTAGAGACTATTTCTACTATTTGAAAGAGGCTATTTCTATTATTTAATATTTTACTTCTTCTTTCGTTGCTGAAAGAATAACAATTATTTTTTAAAGTGATTGAAAACTCATAAAAAGGTGAAAATAATATTATTATTTTACTATCTATTTTGTTATTATTATTTAATAATATAAAAACTAGCTTTTTATATGTATTTTAACAGTTATTTTTTTCTTCACTGTTGCAATACTAATTTATATGTAAGAGGGTGGAATTAGTCTGTTTTTTATTTATTAACAAATAAGTTCAGCCCAACCAAGACCGCCAAGGCCTCTTCAAGAAGGCTCATGATTTTTTCACAGTTCGATTGTAATCTAATTCTTGTTTTACGTCAAACAAACAAATCTTTGATTATTGCACAAAGGAAGAACGATCATCATAATTCATGTTCAGTTTCATTGCTTATTCGATCATCGTTGGACACGCACACTTATACATAATAATGTGTGTATACAATATAAAGGGCCTGTTGTAGGGCCAGAAATAGGGTCAACCTTAGGGCCAAAAAGTGTGTGGTGGTAGAAATCGGACCAACCTTAGAGCCAAAAGGGGGCCAGTTTTGGCCAAAGGAGGGCCGGGCCAAAAACGGGCCATTTTAGGGCCGTGCCGGGCCCGGGCCTGTTTCTCAAATAATTCGGCATGGCCCTCGCCCAAGCCCTAAGGGTTAGGGCCAGTCCGGGCCCAAAAATGGGTCGGGCCAGCCCGGGCCAAAAACGGGCCGGGCCAGCCCGCGGGCCGCCCGGCCCTTTTGACATCTCTACGTTATGTTCATCTGCTCTGCTAGAAAGCACTTCAATCAAATCTTCTGTCCCCACTAATTGTGCCTCTTCCTGTTGTCCCTCTGCTATGATGGTGACACTTGTCCATGAGAAAACTTCCCATTTCAGGCTGTTACTAACTACACGTCTGGTTTGAAGGGCACTCTCTTATCAATGGTGCCCTCTATTTTCTAAACCTGAGGACGAAATCTGTCGAAAGACAAAACAAAAGGAACAAATGAGAGAGGAAATCTATATGCTAATCTCACCACGCGGCCTTCCGCTAATCATCATGTCAGCCCTTCCGTAAAATTTGGTGCTGTGTAGATGTGGGTGGGAGGGTAATTAGGTTAGTATCCATGTTTCAGCTTGACCATTTTGAATCATGTCGATCAAGAAATTATACATACATATCACTCATTTAAATCGATTATAGAGTAAGCTTATGATGTATTTTCATCTTTCGTTCTTCGTTCGTTACAGCAGTTTCGATATAAGAACTCATATTCTGAATGTTTTCTAGTTCAAAGATTTTTCTAAGGATTAGAAGAGGAAATTTTCCGATCAAAGAAAAGCATCCGAGTATCCTAACGAACAAATACCTATTACCCATGGTTGCAGTTTTGTTCTGTAACATGGTGACAATATACAGTGGGAAGAGGAAGTGAGTTTGAAGTTAAGTCCCCCCGTGTAACGCTTTACAAGTAAGTCACCTATTGCACGTCGACAGGCGAACAAAAGATGCACTCTAGGCCATGACATATATCACAAACTTCTCCACAGAACACGAACATTGACGGTACCAACCGCAAGCGCGAAGCCTTGAAACATTACTTACTAAATTAGAGCTCTAATATCATGTAAGCAATAAGACTTGAACCGATGACTTGCTATATTAGAGTTCCGATACAGATATCTAAACGCTATGGGAAAAAAGGGAATATTGAGAGAAAAACTGGATGTAGAAAGACTGGCACGCACCTGTCAAAATGGAAACTCGGCCAATGCTCCCGAAGTCTTTAATTAACAGGCAATCCCAGATACTCCATACTAGTTCTACGTACTAACATTTCAAAACTTCTGAAAAACGAAAGTTTTGCACATCGATGGCATACTTGTGTTTACATGTAATCAATATGTTGCGGAATTCATCTGACTTAACTGTACTTCACAAAGTAATTCTACACTTATGGTTTACCAAAATGCAACTAAAACACGTTGACTGCATACAGACTATCCGAGCTCTGTTTAACCAAATCAAAATGCTGTCAGGTATTTGTAATCAGGAAGGCGCTGCATACGAGTCGGGTCGCCAATCAGACTTCTGGGCACTGAGTATACCTTCTTGGTTTTTGGAGAACGTCATATGAATCTCCCAATGCAGAGACTTCAACAAGTTTTCGACTTCCCCAATTGCACTCGACTCATCACGAACGATCAGTTTACCTCCAGGTCTGACTATTCTGTCAATCTCTACCATCACAGGAGCAATCTTGCACCTGCAAAATGCCAATTGAATTGCTTGAAGTGTTGAGGAAAAATAGAAATACATGTAGATTGCTAGTCCTAGTGATGAAGGCCACAATCCAAAGCATTACCTCTTTTTGAGCCTCGAGAATAGATGATCAGCATGCAGGAGATCATACGTCCGAGGATACGAACTGAAAGATTCACACCAATCATGATATATCCCAAAAAGACCCCGCTCATAGATTATAGGAAGTGTGTCCGGAGAATCTATGTTCACCACATTCAAGACCCATACTTTTAGGTCCTTCATTGCGGCTGCAAATCTATAACAAGATCATCAAGCTCTTAGTTATTTACATGGTACTATTTGATGAATAAAACTGCTGTGGTAACGATAATGAATACTGTATATTACCCGCCATAAACAGCTCTCATGTCCATGATATTTCTGACATTGGACCAGCTGATGCCCAGTCCACTGAGATAGGACTTGCTCACCACCCGCTTCCAGTGTTCATAGTCTGCTGCAAAATCATCAGGAGCTGGTTTTCCGTAGATTCCCATTTGCGATCTGTTTAACCAGTATGGAGGTGTTTGAAGCCGGCGAGGCCACTCGTCCGGCCATTGCGATCCTCTCTGGGTCTCATCGACTGGCACCTTGTGCATGCATGACTGCAATGGCACATACCTGAAAAATGTGACCCCGCATAGGATTTTCATCATCACCATTCCGGCAAGACGACAGTTAGATTGTATTTTTGTAGTTAATTGACATTTGTTAGGTTGTATAATGCTCAATCTGTTCACTACGTTAGTAAATGACAATTTAAGGTACTTAAAAACCCTACCAGGCTGCATTTGGATCATCATCCCTTTTACACATTGGAGGATGGTTGTGCTTTCTTTCTTCATAGCATTCATTTGAGTCTGGTTTGTGGTAGATGGCTGCACCAATTGAATTTACTTTATCCTTCTTGATGGTCACAAGCTCCCAACACATTGATACCGTTAGAGCAGACATCTCTGCAATAGAAAGGGGTGCGTCAGTGCTAGGAGAATGTAGATTACCTTAATTTGTCAAAACAAATTTATTGTAGCTTTTGGTCCCAAGTACCCTTCCAAATCTGCGCATCTTCTTCAAGCGTCTGGTAGACAGGAGTTGCTGACCATACGAAATAACCTCCAGGTCGGAGCATCCGGTTCAGTTCCAAAAGAAGAGCACCACCTTCAGAGGGAACTCTAGTTGTTAATTAATCTTATGTGGAAGGCAAAGGCAAAGGCAAAGATGTAACGTGGTAAAGTTGACTGGTGATACTTCTTAATAAACTAAAACTTTCAGATTGCAAATCTTGGAAAAATAGCTAGGTAGGCATCAAAACCTTCTGCATGCCAAGGAACTCTACAACGTGCGCAGTGCACAAGATCAAAGACCCTGCTAGGAAATGGCAGTCGTTTGGAGCCCATCACGGCAGATATTGCCGGTATTCCCCTTTCAAGGGCAAACTGAACTTGGGCTTCATGTTCATCTTTGGGAGCAAAAGACATAGCAAGAACATCTCTGTTGAAAAGGTAACCTCCAAAGCTGGCAACCCCGCAGCCAACATCCAATACTACTCGAGTGCGCTTTCCCCATGCAATTTCAGGTACTGCCTGCACCCAGAAAACATTGAAGTTCCTGAAAATATAAAGCAAAGAATGCTCTCTACTATGGCGCTTTTTACAGTTCATTTTCTTTAATATGTTCAGCCCAGCCTTCTGCATCTATCCAGTGTACAATTTATCTAGGGCATTACAATTTTAGCTCTGCGTTTCTCCATTTGAGTTCTATAACGGCTGCTAAAGACCATCTTTACTGACCACTCAAATGCTATCAGAAACACTTTTGAGGTTAGATGACAATTTCTGATACATTGTTAATGAACTAAATAGCGCATCTAGTGAGGTGCATCATTTTCGTAGAAATATTGCTCTATGATTATTCGTTTCCATTATACTAACTGTTTTGTGGGCTAGCTTCTGTTGTCCCCTTTTCCATAATATAACTCGTAGGATAACTTTACCTCTTGTACAAAATCAATGTAGTGTAGCGCACCATGTATAAATTGAGTCCCACCTCCAGGGAAAGTAAGAAACTCTCCAGTCACTTTCACCCAATTCTGGTGCCCTTTCACCTCCGCCAGCTTCGTGTGAGGTATATTATGGTACCATATCTGCCAATATCCACAACTACTTATTACAGAAAACAAACCCCAAAGCATAGACAACTTAGAGTTTCACGTATTGTTCTAACAGATTTAGCAGCAGTGAATGAAACTTTTTGCAAGTGAACATTGAGATTGTCACATGTGGCCATCATATCGAACACTAGATGTACGAATTCAGTTCAGACGTTTCACATTTCTGTCCCTGCATCCGGTGGATAAAGTATGAGTTCTGGAATCGTACCTTTTCTCTGCTCTGAGGCCACTCAACAGGTGTCTTGTATCCCTCCGGAAGAGAGACAAGGCAGGTAGGGGCCTCCTCTGGACAATGCCTCTCCCGATGCTCGTAGTGCTTGGTACTATGTAGCTTTCTCAGCGCTTTTTCATTGTCCAAGCAAGGTATGTAGTCCGGCCCCGCCGTGACGTTACACAGCTGCCATGTGTAGCCGTATATGCTCTGATCTTGACCTTCTGAGGTACCTTTTCGTCTCTCTTTCTCGTTATCCGACTGGTCTGCCTGAGTCGACCAAGCCTTCTTCGACTCCTTCGACTCCTTTGGTATCCTTGAACTCTCGCCACCTGGAAATGAATCTTCTTTCGTGTTGTTGCTCTCACGTTCAGCTTCGCTCTCTTTTCGTGGAGCTTCCGTTTCAACTTGGGCCTCGTCATGTTGTATTTGATCGTCGCTTATTGCTCCGCGACTCCCTTGTGAATCTTGTTCTTCATCTTGTTGTTGTTGTTCTTGTTTCATTTGGTTCTCTTCTTCTAGTTGTTGTTGTTCCATACGATGTTCTTGTTCTTCATCTGATACCTGATTTTGCTGAGTCGACTCTTCAGAACTTTCATGGGTATCATTTACTTGTCTATCTGCTTGATGGTTTTCCTGTCGCACCCTACTTTCTTGAACCTCTTGCTTTCCACGATCGCGTCTTGCCTTTCGGCTTTCTTCTCTTTCAGTCATTTCTTTGATTTCTTCGACTTGCTGGTTTTGAGTCTTAGAATCCTCCTCAGACGTTTGACTCTCATGTCCTTCGTGCTTCCGTTGCTCCACTACTGCGACTTTCCCTTGTACACCCTCAGCCTCGGACGTTTGAGTTTCATGCCCTTCGTGCTTCTGTTGCTCCTCTACTGAGACTTTTCCCTGTACACCCTCTGCCTCGGACGTTTGAGTTTCGTGTCCCTCGTGCTTTTGTTGCTCCTCTACTGAGACTTTACCTTGTACACCCTCCGAAGTCTCTTCACGAACTGAAACATGTTCTTCCACGTTTGCTTCGCTACTTTTATCATCATCACCATCATTTTCTTTTTCGGATTCTTGTACATCGTTTCCATTGTCATTCTCTGCTGCATTACCTTTTCCTTGTTCTGATTCTTCTTTGTTAGCACTATTTTCACTCTCAGCTGCTGCTTCTGCACCTTTTTGTGTTTCCAAATCTTGTTTATCGTCATTGTTGCTTTCCGCTTCATTTGCCGTCCCACTTGATGAACTTTCTCCGTCAGTGGTGGAGGATACTTTTGACTTATGATTATGGTAGTCCGTGGTGCGCTCATCGGATTTGATGGCGTCGTCCGGGAGATCGCCTGGATTGTCCTCGAAAACTGGAGCTGGTATTTTACTGGTAAGTCTAGGTTTAAGAGAGCCGATGCTGGAGGAAGAGCGGGCTGCGGGAGTGTTGGTGGTGGTTCGCGTGGTGGTTCGAGGAGAAGAGATAAAAGAACTTGGGGTTAGCAACCAGAGACCCAAAATACATAGTGCTACAAAGACAACCGTTGTCACTGTTGATGCATGAGAATTGCCAGACGACCGCTTATTATGTCGAGCCTTCCCTGGAGCCATCTTGGATCGCAATCAGTCACTCAAACAAACAAACATAGACACAGAGAGAGGTAGAGACAGAGACAAAATGAGAAGGTAAAAGAGGAAGCAAGTAAAATTGGTATGGAGCTATAGGTAGTAAGGTAGCGAGGAGAGTTTTCAGTTTGGTTTGTGGAGAGAGGGCGAGGAAGTGAAGCATTCCAAGTTGGAATATGTCTTAAGATCCAAAGGAGTCGGAGAAGGAACTCTTTTGGTAATAGCCGCAGAATTAGAGATTCCCATGCACTGTCTAGGCAGCAGTTTGGAAACCATTTGCATTGCACGTACATGAATAAAAGAAAAATGAGCTAAATATTGATAAAATGCTACTTAAATTTCCTAGTGATTGCTAAAAATATATTTTCGTGACAATCACTAATTTTTTTGCGACAATTTAGCTTACTGCGGTGGTTTGGAGCACTAGTTTAATATGCCGAGGCTATCACAATGTACGACGTAAGCTTAAATAAGTTACCTACGTTATCACTTCATAGTAAGGTATATACTTTGTATGTTTTGCCTACAAAGATCTAAAATACGTACCAAGAATGCTTTTGTGCGTGTGTAAATCTATTGTAAATCTAGCAGAGATTGTGAACACTTTAATTTTACTTGACCACACTTGTCGTAAGGCTGTCATCTATATTTATATAATATATAATAAGTTAAGCGAGAAAGACACTGATAACTTCTTTAATTAAGCAGCACATCATCGCTTCTTTACATGACACATCATCACATTATGTTTTCTATTTGAAATAGACTTATAAACATTATATACTAAATAAGATAGTGTCACTAAATGTCTCCAATATTATCTTGAGTAGATTTCTTATTTTAAGATTAATTAATTTCTATATTAGTAAGCCTTATTTAATTTAAAAATCAATTCTAATTAATCATTCTAAAACTCTACCTAATCAATATTCTAATCCATTAAGATTTCATTTTGACAATTATGTCACTAAATAGGTGTAACTTGGGTGGGTTGGGTTGAGTTTGTACCCAACCCAAGAAATCCATGTGCTTTAAAACCTCACGAGCAATAATCCAAGAAAAAATTTAGTTGATTGGTTTGGGACGATAGATGGATATATGTATATTTGGGTTTCAATAGGTTGATAAAAATTAAGTGAAAACAGTTTTTATTTAAACAGAAATTGAAGTGGTGGTGGCCAAAAGTGGCTACCGATGGCAAAGGTGGCACCGGCTGCTAGTAGCGGTGTCAGGGTTGGAGCTGCAGGCGGTGGCGGTGGCAGAGGCTGCATGTTGTGGTTGTGGTGGCCGCGGTTATGTAGGCTAGCTGGCTACTACGCACAACAGCAACGGTGGCAACGGTAGCCGGAGGCGCTAGCCTTTCGCCTTGGCGGTGGCTACTGACAGTGTGATGGCAGCGGTGGCAATTGGTGGAGGTTCAAAATATGAGTTTTTAATCAAATGGGTTTAAAAGCCCAATCCATTCTAACCCACTATAACAGCAGTTCAACCCATTCTAACCATTTTATAATTAAGTGAATTGAGTTGGGTAAATGCACATAATGTTTGGTTGGGTTCGTTATCCTCATAAAAATTCAACCCAAATTACAACCCTCTACGCACCTCACTTCAAGAATGTACCTTGTGTTTATAAAGTCTGCCACATGACTTTGCATGTATTCTTTAAATTAACCCGTAAACATTTATTTAAAATTAAAATTCTGCCCTATATAACTAAGTGGACTGCCAAATCCAAGTGAATTAATGTCTTCAACATAGTTATATATAGATGTTATTCCGAAGTAGGTACTTGTTTTTAACATAAAATGACGTACTGGTACCCGTATTTTTAATCAAATTTTTACACATATAATACTCGCTCATATGTGAAACTAAATTTACATGTTATTCAGATTTTACGTCCTAATCATTGGGTAAAAAATAGAGGCTAGGCTTCTTTCTAAAGTTATGGGAACTGTTTGTCATCTGATTTTGTTAGTCATGTTATGCAGTGTGAAATATTCTTCCAAATCAAGCCGGTGGAGAAGTTGTGGCTGCTGATCGAAGGATAGAAAACATATGAATGATCTAACTTCAAACAACATCATCCTGTTCTGCAAGAAATCAAAGGTGTCCTATTTATGGCTGCAACTGAATCTATGAGTATCGTGCTAGATAATTTTGGTGTCATTGGAAAAGTTTCCCTCGTGTGAGATGCCTAGCAAGATCTTACCTTAGCTTAAAAAGTAGGCAAAATGGGGGTTTAGTATATACTTCATTCGTCACAAAAAATTTGATCAATTTTTTTTTTCAAATGGGGTTTAGTAAATACTTTGGGACCAGATCGAGGACGACATATTTGTAACACTTTTATCTTTTAACTATTAACTTTTAACTAAAGGTACTTTGGATCAAAAAAGTCACCCTCAACGTTGAAGATGCCTAGCGAAGTCTTACCTTGGGTTAAAATTTTGGGAAAAATGCACTTCATTTGTTTGTTGTGCTTAATGTGTGATTTACATTCTTTGAAATATAAAAAATTAATAACCCTACGTCTATTACGCGTGAAGTTATGCACACAAGACGAAATAGTTAAAATATTTACTAAAATCCTCATTACCCTCATAGTTCCTTTTAATTTACTTTAGTGGATACCAAACTTCTTTCTCCACTAGACTCTGTCTTTCATGGCTGATTACAGTTACTCTCGTCTCTCCAGTCAATCACTAACAACCCACTAAATGATAATCCAACCTTCTCCACCACCATCCATTCCAACACAACCCACCCCTATCAACCACTCCCACCGTTACAGTCGCCACCCACCTCCATTGCCGTGCCTATTATCTAGAGTTGTCAAAAAGGCCGGACGGCCCGGCCCTGTAGGTGAACAATAGCGGCCCATTATTTTAGGGCTTTGGACCAAGCCGAAGAATTCCAAAAAAATCCCGGGTCAAGCCCTAAAAAACGGGCAGGCCCGATTTGGCCCGAAATTGGCCCGGGCTTCGGCCCTCTTTTGGCCTGGTTTTCTGGCCCTAAAGTGGGCTGGCCCTACGGATTTTAAAATTTGGTCCAACTTAAATTTTCCAACTCTTTTAAGGTTTTAAACACTTTTACCCTTCCCAACAACTATAAACGGCTAGTTTTAAGGGGCATTTTAGTTTTTTGTAGACTTTCAAAAATCTATAAATTTACACCCTTTCTTTCAAATTTTTTACACCAATCTTCTTACTCTCTCTTATCTAAACATTCTACATTTCTACAAGTTTTGCTACTATTTCCCTCTCCAATTACTACTCTTACTAATTACTACTCTTGTTAATCAATACTCTTGTTTACTAATTACTACTCTTTCTAAATTCTAATTACTAGCTACTCCTCTTATTCATTTGTTACTCTCTAATTATTTTGTTTACTAATTAGTAATTAGTGAATTCTTATTTATTAATTATTATTACCAAATTCTTTTTAATTACTAACTCTCCAATTTTGAATTACTAATTACTTTTATTCATTAGTTACTCTTTAATTTTTTTTAATTATTATTTCTAATTACATATTACTGCTCTAGTTTTATTTTTCAATCTAGTAAAAAGTTTAGCATCAAATATGGCTGGAATACTGAAGAAATTGAAGCGTGGATCATCATCACGAAAAACACCACCACCAGCACAAGCACCACCACCACGGCCATCACAAACACCAATCCAAGCACCACTACAACCATTCGTTCCTGAACGAATGAGTACAGGATGTATGATAGATACCCAAGCCAATTGGGAGTTCAATCAAAACATTCCAGATATTGAATACACGCCTTCACAAGATAGCTTGCATTTTAGTCAAAGACGCGCGCAGCTCGGTTGGCAAAGCTACTATTCCGTGGCATAATGTTAACCCGATGAACGGTCGTGATGGAGAAGGGCCGAGCAGTCCTTCCGGTAGTCAGCCAGAAGTCCAAAAGGTGAAAAAAAAAATGAAGCCGAGTGTTGGAATCATTTTGATGAAATTATGGTGGACGGCATCTGAAAAGCTCGATGTAAGTATTGTGCTAAATTATTTTCGTCTGGTAGTGATAATGGATATCTTAACAGGCATTACCCTCAGTGTGCACCTCAACAAGGCCACGTCGAACCTAGCCAAACGCAGTTATCTTTTGACGGTAAATTATTTGTTTATAATCAGCAAAAGTAAATAGACGGTCTCGCTGAATTTGTTATTCACGATGAACAAGCCTTTAGTTTTGCCGATAATGCTAAGCACTCTATTTATGTGAACACCACGTGCAACCTTTGTACAAAAAGGTTCATAGAAACACAACTAGATCTGATGCACTCCGACAGTATAATGCTGCTAAAGCACGCCTGATCGATTATTTCGATCATTTTGACGGTAAAGTTAGTCTTACTTCTGATATTTGACAATCTCCGTTTACTTTTGTTAGTTATGCTTGTGTGACGGCCCATTGGATTGATGCAGATTGGATTATGAACAAGAGAATCATCGCTTTCGAACTCTTTTCTTTTCCGCATGATGAAATTAACGTTGCTACTATTATACTTAAAGCATGTACCACATTTAAATTAAATGATAAGATTATGAGTATTAGTTTTAATAATGCTACTAACAATAAAGATGCTATTGATGCTTTAGAGGAAAGCCTCAAACCTGTACTTTCTGGTAAATTATTTCATATTCGTTGTGTTTGTCATATAATTAATTTAATTATTCAAGATGGTTTAACTGCCGCAGGAGATATTCTTCTCAAAATGAGGGGTATGACAGCGTATGTTAATAGTTCAGGTTCGAGAACACAACAATTTAAAGCGTTGTGTGTTCAATATAATATGTCTTGCAGGAGACCACTTACAGATGTGGTCCATAGGTGGAACTCTACATATCATATGCTTTTACATATTCTGGCATACAAAAAAGTCTATACGCATTTTCTTCTAACCTTGTTCCCAGTCGGCTTGCCAACTCCCACGGAATGCCAGATAGCTACACACCTATCTGAATTTTTTGAGGTATTTTACACGTCTACCAATTTATTGTCTGGTACGTACTATCTCACATCTCCTCTCGCTGTAATAGAAATTCTCAAGATGGCTACAATGTTAACAAAATGGAAATATATAGGACCCTTTCAGGAAATAGTAAAAGTGATGGATAAAACGTTTAATAAATATTAGAGTGAACTGCATGTTGTTTTTGCTGTGGCTACTTGTTTAGATCCTAGGTTAAAGTTGCATGGCGTGAACGTCTCGATACAAGAGATATCGAGATTAATGTGCTACCCAGAAGCGGACACAACCGAACTCACAGCGAAAGTGAGCAAGACATTTGAGGAACTGTCAATCTCTATCGTAATTCTACTAACGTGCGCGAGCGAGCTTCATCATCGACTGCTAAGAGGTATTATGCGCCATACCTTAAGGGCTTTGAACATCTAGTAGCAAGACAACTACCAGGTGAAGGTACTTCTAATTCGGCATGTTCGTCTACTTTTTTCTTTTTTAATTAGATTGGTGTATATTCCAATTCTGATCATTATTCTGAATTATCAATGCAAGAACATGTTAGTTTTAATTTGTTAAATTTTTTGAAACAAAATCAAAACATGTATAAAACTTTATCCCAAATTGCACAGGATGTACTGTTGGTGCAAGCCTCCACAGTTGCTTTAGAGTCACCATTTTCAGCGAGCGGAGGGGTTTTGGATGACATGAGGAGTCGTCTTAACCCCGAATCGCTCGAGCTATGTGTATGTTGAAAGGATTATCTTGATGCAAAATATCGCGAGCAATAAAAATCGATTGATGATAGGAAGAGCAGTGACTCGGATGTTGAAGTACTTCCGGATGATTAGGTAATTTTTTTTTTATTTTCCTTTTCTCAAGTTTTTAGAATAATTTTTTCACAAAATATAGTTTTTTTCATATATATATATATATATATATATATATATATATATATATATATATATATATATATATATGGGAGCTGATCCGTTGAGAGCGCTAGCAAAATAAGAGATCTTACAAACGCGATCTGGCCGTCCATCCTGAAAGATGGACGACCCAGATCGCGCTTTTTTTGAATATTGTCAGTTGTCCGTGACACTATATCGCGGACGGACTTTTTTACCTTTTTGCCCCTCCGCCCCGTCCGCTACACTGTATTGCGGACGGTCCAGATATTTTTTTTGAGTTTTTTTTAAGTCCGTCCGCTACATTATGTAGCGGACTATTTTTTGACAATAATACCCTCCAACTTAAAAAGAGTCCTTCCGCTACATTATGTAGCGGACAAGTTTTCAGACCTTTTTTCTCTTTCTGTCATTAATGTTCTGACAGAAATGACAGTCTGTTTCGTCTGCTACATTATGTAGCGGACAAGTTTTCAGTCCTTTTTTCTCGTTCTGTCATTAATTTTCCTGACATCTCTATCTCTCTTTATCATCAATTTATGACTCTTTCTTCTTACTCTGTCTCTCTCATTCCTCTCTCTTTTCTCTGCCTCACCGAATTGAGCTTCAGCGACTCGAGCTGCTTGAACCGGCGCCAGAGACGAGCCGGCATCACTGTGTAGCACAGCGCGATTCCGGCGTCATCAACTCGCGTTCCGCTCCTCCATTCACCGGAGAGCAACGACTACGCTGCGAAGCTGAACGGAAAAAAAAATTTCAGTAGAAGAGGAGTCAAAGAGACAGGGGACCGAATTCCTGGGGGATCGAGTCTGAAAATTCAGGCTAAAAAATCGGAGGGATCGGATCCGGCGTCGTCGTGGTGAGAAGGGGAGTTGAAAAAGAAGGGGGCGGGGACGCGAGCGGGATCAAGTGGTGTGTGGTGATGGGAATGGACGGTGGGAATCGAAGGAGATTTGATTCGTGTATGCATAGATACAGATTTACATTGGAATTTTTGAGATTTGATTCAGGATGCACTCCCACAGTGGAACCGTTTGTCATTTGTTTCATGTGCTTGTAATGTTTTGGTGTTAATGGACGAATCCTTGCAGCTGCTTCCTGTTATGGAAACCCTTGATCTAAGTAGGAACAAGTTTGCAAATGAGATTTGATTCGTGTTTGAATTTCAAATTTAGTGTCGTATAATTTTGTGCTTCAACAGCAACTCACGTAGCTCGGCGGCGTCAAGTTCCTTGGCCTGATTCTCTGGCCGGTAGTAACCGGTGACCGGATCTAGCACCCACGGCGTGTAGGCGTTCGAAGTTCTGTCATTTGGCTCCTCGTAACTTCTGTCATTTTGCTCCTTTAGAGGTTTTAAAGTGTCGCTGATCTCCGCCGAGTTCCCGACAATGGGACAGTAGCTGGGCCCCACTACGCCTTGTTTCCTGAAGTGTCGCTGGATTTTCCATGGAACCCAGAAAATGGAGTGCAGAGGTTTTGAGAGGAAGAGTAGAAGCAGAACGGGCGGGAGGGAGGGAAGATGCACCAACTTTTATAGGGACCAAATGGTTTGATTGTGTCCGGCGAGCTGATCTGAGACGAGGCCGTCGTCATCTCCGCCGGCTGGATCATGGAGAGGTGCAGCGGCATGAGATTATGCTCGAGAGAGAGAGGAGAGAGAGAAATTGAACCCTCCACTTCTTCTTCATCCTCTGTTGCTGTGGTTGAGGAAGAACAGGAAAATGAGGACAGTGAGAGAAACGAGAGAGAGAGAGAGGGGGGGGAGAGAAAGAGAAAGGACAGTGAGAGAAACGAGAGAGAGAGAGATGTCAGAAGGATAATGAGAGAAAGGACCGAGAAAGAGAAAAAAAAAAGTAGTGTCTGTCTACTCGTCCGCTACATAATGTAGCGGATAGAACATGAGAGTATTATTGTCAAAAAATAGTTCGTTGCATAATGTAGCGGACAGACTTAAAAAAAACTCAAAAAAAGATCTGGACCGTCCGCGATACAGTGTAGCGGAGGGGCAAAAAGGTAAAAAAAGTCCATCCGCGATATAGTGTCGCGGACAACTGACAGTATTCGAAAAAGGCGTGATCTGGGGCGTCCATCTTTCAGGATGGACGGCCAGATCGCGTTTGCAAGATCTCCTATTTTGCTAGCGCTCTCAACGGATCAGCTCCATATATATATATATATATATATATATATATATATATATATATATATATATACATATAAGTTTTTAGAAGCAAGTTAGATATTTTTTCATATATATAAAAAAAATAGGTAACTTCGCTTGTTTGTTTACAAGCAGCGATCCTAAGCCCGGATAAAAGGAGGAGGGTATATGAACAAATTTATCTTCAATTTAACTATATCAAAAAGAATATTTGAATGCTAAAAATATTATTATATACACACATATTACTACATATATGTGTGCGTGTCTAGACATTTTTAGTTTCTTTACTTGCTTGCATACACACATATTACTAAATGTACAGATCTTATACTCCACTACATAATCCTAGTTATAGTACTAAATTACAATTTGCTTACATAATAACAAGAAATTACCGCAATTCAAATCTTTACTTTGAATAATAAGAAGTTGGGAAGAAGAAAAAAAAAGGCCCGGGCCCGGCCCTAAATATTAGGCCTAGGGCCATTGCTTGGACTGGGCCTATATATCTCATTAATCTGGCCCGGCCCGGCCCTAAATATTAGGCCTAGGGCCAGGGCTTAGACTGGGCCTATATATCCCCTTAATCTAGCCCGACCCGGCCTTTTTTCCACCCTTCTTGCCCGGCCCATGCCCGTTTTCACGTAAGGCCCACCTGGGCCCGGGCTGGGCCGTCCCAAGCCCGACTCATTGACACCTCTACTATTATCCATCCCTACCGCCACAGTAACCCACCCTGATCCACTACCACTCCCATCATCCATCCCTGCTACATCCACTACCACCCCCATCATCCACCCACACCCATACTGCTAAAAGGACGATTAGCACACTTTTTATGTTAGATGTAAATCGCACATCGTGTATAGTAGCGCTCCCATTTTATTAAGTGAAGGTAATTCGAATAGAATAATTCAATTATGAATGATAGTTGCAAGACTAACGCTATAAGTGATACCAGTTCCTGACCTTTTAGCTTTGCTCGAGCTTGTGTTTGTTTAAATATGCTTGTGATCGAGCTCGATCTTGTTTGTTAGGAGGTCAAATATTTTTTAGTTCGTGTATGTTAACAAAAACTCATGTTTAGCTCATGATTCTCTCATTTTTTTACAAAATGAGTCGAGCTTAAAAGCTTAATGTCACGGACTCATTGTTTGGGTGCCTAGCACAAGGATTCGTATAAAGGTAGATATAGGCGTTGGACCACGCAATATGCCATGCGTAATGCCAGCGTAATGTACTAAACTTTGCACCGATCCTAACATAGGCCACAGAGGGATGCATTGGAAAAAGGCTCTAAGGGCATCATTTAAATATAAAAGGTCGTATATGCATGAGAATGCTATTGAGCATTTGACCTGAAGCTCATGCTCAAGCACGTATTTATGGCTCAGCTTGGCTGAATGAACTAAACAAATTACGATTTCATCTAAATTCAAGCCTTAAACGATGAAAGTAGAGCTTGTATGAGCTCAAGTATGCATTCTCATAACTATTTGCAAGAAGAAGACGCAGCCGGTGGGCCTTATGAGAATTGAGGTTCCAACTTATTCCAAGTTGCAAATGGTTTGGATTGCCCAATTTAGAGGACTTCTCACACAAAGTAAACGGGCCCTGCTTCTGTTGGTTGGAGGGGGATGTACCACATCTTTTTGCACATATTCTTGACTTCACCGTTCCATGCACGTTTTACATTGACTTAAATCCCCCTGCCCCCCCCCCCCCCTCGCGCGCGCACACTCTCTCTAATACACAGTGTTACTTATGCCTACATTGACTTAAAAATCTTTTATCTATCAAGGCCAATCACTCACACACACTGTTTGCTGAATATTTTTAGTAGTTTTAAATTGGTGATCCTAAAATAATGAAATTTTGTTAAAGATACTGTCAAAATATCACTAACAATATTTAACGACATTTAATTATCACTGTATGAAAAATTGTAAGCTATCTTACAACCGGGGTTGCACTCAAAATCTTTCCCACATGGATTGTGCGTCTCGCGTGACAGGTTGTGCGAGTAGTGTCCCAAAAAAGAGAAAACTGTAAGAGAGGTTGTGAGAGCTAGTAGACTTATTACCTAAAGTTTTCCTCTCTAGTGTCTTTGCGCTTTGTTTTCAGGCCAAAAGTAGTGAGCTTTGATTGCTTGATGTTATAGACTTAGGTTTCCTAAGCAGTACAATATGTTGAGCTTACTATGTTGATAAGATGATATATGTTCAAATTTGCTTCGAGTGGTCAGTTGTGGATGCAGACCTTAGAAAGTGCTAAGCAGTGGCCAACATTTTTTTTTATCTTCAGCTTCATGTATATATTTCCGTCATGAAAGAAAGTATTATTTTGTATTTGATCCACTTTACGAATGTGGTGTTGATATTGTTAGTGTATCCAAGTACTAATTATGTGTTATTAGAGACAAATTTGCACCCAGAGTAAAGGTTCTCTCTCCAATTTTGAAGTTGATATGCGCCATCTATCGTACAAAAAAGTTATCTTACTCAGAGAAACGTTGGTTACTATGGTTCGTCCACATGACCACATCTATTTGTCTAAATAATAGAACATGCTATGTTCTGAATTTACCTCGATGCATCTTTCGGATTTCAGACAACTTTAATGAAGTGAATTTAGACCCACAAAAACATATTCATCACGTTGGAAGAGGAAAATATAGGCAAAACCTTCACTTTTATGGTAAAACATCAACAACACACACAAAGTTCGTAATTGATATATTACTCAAAATGAGAATTTCTTTGGTGCGGAGTTAACCACTTTATTAATGTCATGTGATAGCAACGGTCTACTAAAAACACGACACTCAATCATAAGTGCATAAAACTGACAAAGTACTTTCATAATTATCGGTTGAAATTACCACCAAGATTTGGTTGAGTGATCAAGATTTGGTTGAGTGATCAGCATGCTTGTTACTTTTTCCTCAATGCTTGCGTTAGAGTCAAGCCTATAACACGAGGTGAGGTTGATCATGCTTATAATTGTAAAATGAGACACTTGGCTCTCCCCGTTTATATGCGAAACACCTTATCTGTATATATATATATATATCTATTATGGTACACAAAATAATTATCTTCTAGAGTTTTCCGCAAGCCAATTCCGGTTAACACTCTCCTTTATAAAAATGAATTGCTAAATAAGAGTAAAAGAAGTCGTTTGATGTCTATTTAGACTTTATTTAGCACTTTTGAAAGCTTGTAACATGACAGAGTGTTGAAAGCTTGTAATGACAGCTTAGTAGTTTTAACCACCATCGTGGAACTCAAGTAATACAATGAAGAGCTCAATTAACTTTCTTATAAGTACAGAGAGCTTCATAAATTTTGAAGTTATTCACTTGACTACATGAAAGGCTGTATACGAACCGAGTTTGAGCCGAACAGAGGCATGTTCAAACTCGTTGTTTAGTTCCAGGCCTTGTTCGTGTTCGTGTTCGTATTCGTATTCGTGTTCGTTTAATCTTCACAATTTTGTTTGAACTCGTTCGGGGTTCGTTTCACAAAATTCGTCTTTGGCTCGAGTTCGTTCGTTTATTTATACGAACCGAACTCGAACTTGAAAGCTCGTGTTCTCGTTCAGAACAATTATTTACAAACCAGAACTACACCTTATTTGATCCAATTGTCTAACTGATTTAGGGCTTCCAAGTTTCAACTGATTTATACTATAATTAAGTTATATAACTTTTGGGTTTGGAACATATTATAATTTAGTTATTATTCTAACGAGATGTTCACGAATACATTCGTGAACACTTCAGAATGTTCATGCTCTGCTCGTTTAATAAACGAGCTCTAATATTTTGTTCATGTTCGGTTCGTATATTATACAAACGAACATGAATGAGTTTTTTGGGGAATGAACCACGAGTAGTTTCATGAACAATTCTGTTCATTTACAGCCCTACTTTCACACCCCAAATATTATTTTTTGGGTTCATACGAGAATTGCATTGATAAATAAGATTATAGAGTTTTTTTAGCCTTCCAAGGGAAGAACTAACAGACAATACGTCACGACATTCCCTTGCTCTATGTATACCGATTGCAAAAGTCAAAAAGATAATAAGTTATCTAATAGGTCCTCTACAGATTACAATTAAACTAAAGTAGAGCATGTCCTACACTTGAGCTTAACTTAAACTAACATGTCAAACCCTAAAGGTTTACAAGTAACTCCCGATGGATCCAATAGAGCAAAATAATAACGGTATAGTCATGACATACCATGACTACTACACATTATTACAACTAGAGAAGACAATCGAGAACCGCACGAAACAGGTGTAAACTCGATCATTTATAAAATCACAAAAAAAAAATTAGGGGTCTTTATCACTTCATGTTCCGCAACCTTCTACTGCCGCTTCCAAACATCGGGTCCTAAGCATCCCACCCCACACGCCCACACAACGCAACAGATTACCTAGTAAATTACCTCAGACCCCCCCCCCCCCCCCCCCCTCCCTCTATCCTCAAGGACATCACGGCTTACCTATTACAAAAACCCTAGTGGGAAGATTATTTGTATAAGATTGTGTTAGTCATAAAGGTAGGGTGGAAAATAGAGAGGAGGGTGGAGTACAGAGAAAGGTAGTTGGGGTTGGGATTTGGATCCTCTGTAGCCGCATAAAGGTAGGGAAGATTAAGAGAATTTTTTTTAATGTAATTAACCACTTCAATCGGAGCAACATCATCATTTGATCTTTTATTTGCCCCGAGTGTAATAATTAATAACTCAAACCTGAGGTAGCTGAATGTAATAACATGAACCCTTAAGTTGGGTTTAGTGTTTTAATCTTTCTTATACAAATCATATTTCCATATGATGCCGTGATGATGCCATGATATTCACAAAGATTACGCCTCAATCTGTTGACTTGATTAAAACAACCCTGGAGCTTTATTACTCGGAATCAGGCCAACAAATAAATTTCACAAAGTCCTCCGTCACTTTGAGTCCAAACGCCATTCTGACTGATGCTGATTATGTAACCCGAAGCTTGGGATTCAAATCAACAACAACTTTTGGATCCTACTTGGGAACCACGCTTGATGTCACTACTCGGAGGAAAGAAATCTTCTGAGACTTGATTGACAAAGTAAGAAATTGATGTGCAAGCTGAAAAGGGGTTCTTCTGAATAAAGCTGGACGGGCCACTCTTATCAAATCCGTTCTTCAATCTCTACTAATTTATCACATGCATGTATATCTTCTTCCGCTCATATATGCCACAAGATTGACTCCTTACTAGGTAGGTTTTGGTGGTCAGGAAATGAGAACAATCGTGGCATGCATTGGATCAATTGGCATGCATTATGTGGACCGCTGGAATTTGGTGGGCTTGGATTCAAAGATACTAGGCTGTTTAATTAAGCTCTACTATCCAAAACTGCATGGAGAATTATAGCAAACCCGAAATCCCTTCTTGCCCGAGTAATGCAAGGTAAGAATTACACTCGTCAAAACTTCCTCAACTCTTCGGAAAGCGGTAACTTCTCGAATGGATGGCGTGGCATTCTTTGGGGACGGAAAACACTCCGCAAATGGCCTAAGGTGGCAAGTAGGCAATGGCAAAAGCATCTCTATTTGGAACGATAACTGGATTCCTTCAAGCAAAAGACTTCTTATCAAGTCGGATTCTCAGACTAATCAACCTGACACAAGTACTAACCTTGTGTGTGATTTAATTCATAATGGCAGGTGGAACCAACAAAAGATCGAATCGTTCTTCACTCCTCCTATTGCTAATTCTATTCTTGCCATTCATATTCCACGACTTGACTATGATGACCAGATTGTTTGAGGGCCAACGACAAATGGAGAATTCACGATCTCTTCGACTTATAAAATGTTATATCTTGCAAAAGCGGACGACATGAATTCACAAAGCAAGCTACCTTACCCAATTACAATTTTCTCTATGAATATCTGGAAAAAACTATGGAAATTACCGATACCACTCAAGATACGGTTCTTGGTTTGACAGATTCTATGGGACCGTCTACCTTTACAATCAAACCTAAAAAACCTCGGGCTCCAACTTGGGGATGGTTGTCCTTTATGTGACTTACACACGGAAGATGTCACCCATCTGTTTGTAAAATGCCCGTCCGTCAGACCTATATGGTTCGGTTTACCCCTTGGTATTCGTAGTGAAGGTATCAGTTGTACCGGAAGGGAATGGCTTATTGCTTGGCTTGACCGAAAATTTGGACCTGCAAATTCCATCTCCCCGATATATATATTTTTTTTACCTTTTGGTTTATTTGGATCCATAGAAACATTTTTGTTTTTCGTAACATACTCTTTAACCCGTGGGAAATTATCCCACAAATACTCACATGTTCAAATTCGATAAACGTTGATTTAAACCATTTGCCTTCTAGACCATGTTCACTCCCTCAACCGAATTGCTCACCTTATAAAAACCATAACCCCACTCCTCGTTGTGATCCGATCATTGTTCATAATTGTCATTAGCCTTGTTCTTGTGTGACTTCTTATAACTTTACCATGGTCATCTTTTCTTGTTTTGATAGCGATCGCCTTCGGGTGGGCATTGGTTTATCTTGTTATGTAAATAGTGTGAGGTGTGGTTCGATAGCTTTTTCATCTTTGTTCTCTGATAAATACAGTGCTTTAACCATTGGTCTGCATACTGCATCTTTATGGGCTCTCAAAAATAATTTCCTACATATCAAGGTTCTAATTGAATCTTGTTTTCTCTTCAATCAGATGACAGGTTCTGAAGATATTTTAGATACGGTGGCACCCATCATTTATGATTTTTACTATAGTGTAATAGACTATCATCACTTTAGTATGAACAGGGCGGCTCCTCACCTTTTGACGGAAGCACGACTTTTAGCATCTTTTGCATGTCAGGCCCGTATAGATATCTACCAAGACTGGGTTGATGACAAAGTAAGGATATAGGCCTAGACCATAGTTCGAAGTGATGCTGGTTCATAGACTTTTGCAGGGTAGGGTGTCTTTAGGGTTTGACAAATGTAGTCATCCTTGTTGTAATGGCTCTAAGGTCGAATGTTATTTTCATTTGAATGCAATTCTCTTATTAAAAAAAAAATTAAAAAAAAATTCCATATGAACAGTGTATATCACAAAAGGATAATACAAAGGTTGCCAGAACGGAAAGGAGGAGTCAACCCAGCCGGGAACAAACACAAGGCTCGAGAATGACAAACATTACAGGCAAAGTGATTGTACGACCATTGTTGGGACTCCCCCCACGTCATTCACTCACTCTCCCTTTGTTCCCCAGCCAAGGATCACCCCATTTCCCTTTACTTTTACTCTTCTTAACAGCTACTTTTGGGGAAGTGTGCATGACCAGATGTAGAAGTTACGTTTCGTTTCAAAATAGCAGCATCGCCGCTAAATAGTCTGTAGCGACAAAATCCTTTTGCCATCCGCATATATAAAGTGCAGCGTTGTTTCTTGACTTGTGTTACTAAAGTAATCTTGAGATCAACTTCAGCTGCCATGACCAATAGTTTTACAGTATTTTGTAGGCTGAACGTTATCAAAATATATATGGAGTATGATGAGGTACATGTGCATTATAAAAGACATTTAAAAATGAGATTCTAAAGAGTCACATAGTTGTACTTGTACTTACGTATAAAAGTATTAGATTTGTCAAACATTGTGAAACTCAAATACTTTTGACAAATATTAGCGTCAGAGAAGCTAGCAACAAATCTAATGACAAAGAGTTGAAGACAAAATCATATTCATAACAATTCTTTTGTCTCGAAAAGTAGCTTCAAAATATCATTGAAAATGAGATTTTATCCTCTCACAACTAGTATTTTGCAAAGAGAGAGAAGATAATCTTACTCCTAATTTGGACTAACTCATTTCAAATGACTTTTATTACGTATTTATAATTGTCATTGTTTATATCTATAACGTCTTAGAGGCCGTTTGAGATTGATTATGAAAAGCAGATTTTAGTTTAAATCTGAATCAGTTTTCAAAATCAGACTTAATCTACTTTAAACAGAATCAGCTTGTTGTTTGGTAAAATTAGCTGTGAATTAGTTTAAAGTTACAAAAAAATGTTTGGATCGAAAGTGATTAAATCAGTTTTGATATGACAAAATGACCATAAAGGACAGTACATAAATAAAGTTTCTAATATCCATTTAGTGAAGTAATGTTAACGTAACTTTCAATTGAAAATAACTACAATATACGGAAAAATTATTGAAGAAGCTATTTTCAACCATATACAAAAGTTATTACTTCTTATTCTTAATTAAAAATACCAACAATCTCGCATTAGTGCTTATAGTATGATAACTTCCCCAAATTATAAATAAAGTCTACCTTAAAAGTCACACACAATAATTAGTTAAAAGGGTATGAAATGTCTTTTTGTGAAAAACATGGGGATATGATGGTAAATTAAAAGGTCAAACCTGATTATGGAAAATGTAATTATTTCATAATTCTCACTTTCCAGGATTATGGATTTAATCATTTTTTTAGCTTTTTTAGCCAGATTAAACCTCATAATCTCGTTTGCCAAACACTCACACACCTGATTTAATCTAGATTAAATCAGGTTTGACCATCCCAAAATCAACCCCAAACACCCTCTTAATGTAGTGAACTAGTTTAATTAGAAAGCAGAATTACCAAATCTCTTTCAAAAAAAGCCCAATTTGTTATTTTTCAAATTAGTTGTGATGAACTCTTAAAAAATGTATTTTCACCGCAATAGCACCACAAGTATTACTTGTAAAGGCTATGTGACCATTGACAACAAAAAAGAGAAGGCACCTTTGCAAACTATACACTCACTGATATTATCAAGACCTAACGAATATGTTAAACTTGAATCTTTATTAGTTATGAAACCTCATTTTGTTCCAAAGGTTTTTTGCCTCAAGTGGAATTTTTGACCAGAAGTAAATATGTGATAGCCTCAGTGTAAGGGCGGATCCAGAAAGTTTAATCGGGGGGTGCCAAAAAGTTATAAGAAAAAATTAACAGCTACCGTAAAAGAATTGCGTCACTATTAGATGCGTTAAATGTAAAATAGATTGCACAATTTGACTACTAATCATACAATTTTTCTATTCATACTGATTTACTTAAATTGGTAACATTAGTTAACAACAAATTACTAATCTTGTATAAAAAAATTAACTCTTATTGTCTATATGTATTACTAATATGATTATTAATTGTACGAGGATAATAATCACGAATAAGTTAAAATACTGCAAAAATTTAAAAGAACCAACTTTGATCTTTTTTTTGTAACTGAAAATTTGAAATTTGGAAGAATGAAGATGAATAAGGGAACGAGAAAGACAAAAAATATGACAGCCGGTAGCACAAAAAGTCAAAGACACAACAAAATAAAATAATACATTATTGTTACAATATAATGAGAGTTCCCTAAATATTCATTCATTGCAGGTCTACTATATCACTGTCAAAGTTTAAGTCTCTTTGGCATTTTACCGACTTCTCAAGTAAGATATTCCAACTCATAGATTTTGATCTTAATCATGGCCTCTTATACTTGTTTGACTTATCAAATCAATCTTACTACAATATATTATTAGTTCTCATTCGGTTTCAATATCAAGTACGTGAAGTGTAACTAAGAGAAATTGTAAAGTCTTGCACGCGCGGTTCAAATCCCATTGCTCTGATCAACTTCTTAAGATAACACGATACACACATGAAATGGTAAAAATAATGCATATATAAATTGGCATCTTATTGCTCCTATCTTGGGATACCACTTCCAATACATATGATGCAGTAGATTCACCGGTTGTCAATTTTAGCGTATAATTTGGGGCTTTTACTTCTAAAGTTTGTTTTATCTGCACGTGTTACAACTAGAAACAACATCTTGTAGAACGGGACAATGCAATAAATGTGCTAGAGTGGATTTATGATGCAAATGATTTTAATTTCACAATGTACAAATTTAAATGCACATCTTCCAATATCGGTTTTGCAAAAACGAGATTTTGTTATACAGTACGTGTCTCTTCTTGACAACTACATGAAATTCTAAGCATAACCATTCTCAGGACCATATAAATTTTAGTCAATATTCATTCATTGCAGGTCTATTATATCATTGTCAAAGTTTAAGTCTCTTCGGCATTTTACCGACTTTTCAAGTAAGATATTCCAACTCATAGATTTTGATCTTAATCATGGCCTCTTATACTTGTTTCACTTATCAAATCAATCTTACTACAGTATATTATTAGTTCTCATTCGGTTTCAATATCAAGTACGTGAAGTGTAACTAAGAGAAATTGTAAAGTCTTGCGCGCGCGGTTCAAATCCCATTGCTCTGATCAACTTCTTAAGATAACACGATACACACATGAAATGAAATGGTAAAAATAATGCATATATAAATTGGCATCTTATTACTCTTATCTTGGGATACCACTTTCCAATAAATATGATGCAGTAGATTCACCAGTTATCAAATTTTGCATATAATTTGGGGCTTTTACTTCTAAAGTTTGTTTTATCTGCACGTATTACAACTAGAAACAACATCTTGTAGAACGGGACAATGCAATAGATGTGCTAGAGTGGATTTATGATGCAAATGATTTTAATTTCACAATGTACAAATTCAAATGCACATCTTCCAATATCGGTTTTGCAAAAACGAGATTTTGTTATACAGTACGTGTCTCTTCTTGACAACTACGTAAAATTCTAAGCACAACCATTCTCAGGACTATATAAATTTTAGCGTCCGCTGCATATTGATTGTTACTGCGAGAAGTTTATATGGCAATGGTCCCTATTTCGTTTGACAATCTAACTAGTTATATAAAGTGCAAATTAAATGGTTGCTCATGTAGGGATTCTGGCTTATGCTAGAATGGTCCCTGATTTTCTTGATACACTTTGTGATTCATACAAGTCTAGCTTGACGGATGCATTCATGGTTCGAGAAAGTGTCGCATTCGTTTTTAAGCTAAAGCAAACTCGACTTTGGGAAAGAGTTGGCAAATTATGCTCACTGGAGTGGAGGGTAATTCTGTAAAATACGAACTCAGCAGTTGACCTTTGGGTTGAAGAGAACCGAGGGAATTAACATCCACATGATGAGCATCGAGCAACGTACGGCGATGTGACTGGTTGCAAATGGTTCATTTTGTTTCCAACTTGAACCTTGCTCTGGGAGTCTACTTCGGTTCAAATTTACGTGAACTTATGCAAATAACACTAATATACCAAGTTTGTACCCAAAAAAAAAACTAATATACCAAGTCAAATTAAGTGATCCACAGGGTCATATATCTACGTGGATTATCTTGGTCTTCCATCAACATTTTTCTAACATACTAGCGTTAGACACTACATTGTCTTGTCTCACTCTCATGGTTCTTTCAAATGGCAAAAGCAAGCTAGTCATTCAGCCTACAATTGTTGAAGCTTAAATTACAAACCTATAAGTCTATAACTATAGAAGCTTAAGCTACCTTACATTAAAACGACACCAACCATGCTTCCGTTTAACAATGCGAAGAGAATAACTTACATTAAAATGACAAAACTGATGATCATATACAAACCTTTTTAAAAAGAAGCGAATAAGTAAATATTTTCGTTGTTTACTACAGTCAACTGTATTTGTTGTCAAAACAAACATAAACTTTGCAAACACAATTTTCGACGTAGTACGGCATACGAATTCGATTGTTACGTAGAGTTCTCTTAACGAGGAGGCAAAGATATATTAAAATACATTAAACTGTTAATCCTTCTCTTATTATATGTTTTGTTGTCACCCTAGCCAAGGGCAACTGTTTATGTTCGCTTTTGCACATGATTGCAAGTGACCTCGACGCCCTAATATTCCAAGGATGGTGCTTTATAAGAATAATAATTCCATAATTTGCAAACAATAATGGCTTTGCTAAAAAGGGCGTCCAAGTTGGAAGATGTACGGATCAGGATCGCTGTCACAGGGCCGTATTCGCCGGGATTGCAGGCCGGCGTAGCCCGTAGACGTATTTATGTCATCTTGATTATACTTATGAATTTTAGCAACAGTCAACAAAAGACGAATGTACCCTCTACTGTCATAGTCAGAGCCCAGAAAGAAAGGCTTCGTTAGTATTATTATTGTGCCGTAACAATAAGGTCCCTCCGAGTCACTTATTAATCTGCATGACCCTTTAATAATGAACAAACCATTGAAAGTTCTCCCGGAGCTCCGAAAGAACCGAAGAAATAAATGGAAGAATGTGGTCCTCCGATCCCGTGAATGTGTGGTACGTTGTGTTGTTAAGTAAAAACAGATGGCATTTTGTAATTTTTATTTGTTTAGAGAAATATTACAAGTCGTACTGTACATATGTAGTAATGCAATGTGTTTATCGGCAAATCTTAGTAAGCGTTGTATATGCATTTATGATGCATTGAAATTTTTTTTTCCTTTCCAAAAAGGCTCCTAGGAATAGTTCGATTATGCTATGCTACGGTGTACTAAGGCTAACTTTGCCAAACTCTATAAGCGCGTTTTACATATAAGTTATGAGCATGTGTGTGTCCCCCTTCCCGTGCATGCGGATGGAAGGGGGGTGGGGGTTGGAAGTAGAACTTGTGCAATGTGAAACTCTAAAGTTGAATATTTTGTGAAAGACAAAAAAGAGTTTAGGAATGGGATTTCGGTTATTTTTTTTTTTTTTTAAGAGCACTAGAAGCTAGCCAATTCAATAGACAAGCAATAGGAACTGAATATTCCTCGGTAAATGATTTAGTAAGTAGAAGAACTCAAAGTATCTACCTCGGTTTTTTAGTTTGGACCTATAATCCTTCTTGGGATCTTGGAGGGCTTTTTTCCAATTGTAAGACTAATTTTTTTAAGAAAAAAACAAAGTTTAAGCAACTAAGTATTGTTTAGCCAACAAAAAATAAATAAGATTAAGAAAGTGGGTTTTTGTTATTTTTTGCAAGAGGTATACGCAAAATACCGGCTACAAGAGCTCGAAGCATCTAAACCGCGGCATGTGCTAATTGATTTGAATATTTTTTATTCACTTCAGCTATTCAAAATATATTGCACAAACCTTGCAACTGAGAATAAATTTCACGCTGAATAAGAACTAAATCTACGTTAAATCGACTAATTAAAAGTTCAACCACGAACCTTACTCAATGTAAATATTTCCCTAAGTAAATTAGATGAGCAATAAATTTCTAAGTCTCAGTCGAAAGCTAATCTAAAAATAGAAGAAGAAACTAAAGAAGCAAAAGATTTAAGCCTAGTTGATTTAGGAACATGCCTCCCTCGTTTGGTTCTTCTACAAAGTAAATACATGAAAAACAAATGCTATATCCCAAAAAAAGCATATCAAAAGTTGCATGTGTTAGGAACGGTTAAGAGATAAATTTCGGATCGGGAGCAAAATCTCATTTACGAGGAGCAATAAACAATTTTTTTATGTATAATCCTTAGGGTTAATTACTCACGGCACCCCTGAGGTTTGCCCTAAATTACACACGGACCCGCCTATCTTTGTAAATTACTCACGGCACCCCTGAGGTTTGTACCCGCATTTCACGGAGCCCCACAAAATTGACGGGGACCCTAACTCCGTCGAAAGATTCCCTGACACCTTACTTTTTTATTTTTTCATCCCCAAACTACCCTCCCTTTCTTGAATAAAACCCTCATTTGCCCTTTAGGCTTTTCTTCTTCTGTTATATATCTTTTTTTTTAACTTTTACCAACAGTGATGTTGTACAGCCAACAATGCATGTTGTACAACCAAAACTTCACACTGTACAACCAATAATGCAGGAACAAACGGGGTTGCTGGCTGCTCTCATTTCACACATCACCATCCATCACCGTCGGCGACACCTTCCGACACACCTCCGGCGACATCTCGGTGACCATGCCGGCATCACCCACTGCCCTTACGTATCTACTCATCACGCCGATCCACCACGCCGGCCTCTACCTCCCAACGAAAACCACCCACCCAAGACCCACACCGCCAACAACACCCACTGTCCCTGCCAATCAACTATCCCCATCACCACGACCCACCACCACTGGCCACCACCTCCCCACGAAGATAAATTACGACCACCCACAACCACACCGGCGCACCCAAGGCCGCCAACCTCACCAAGGGCCATTACAGGCGACACCTTCAGCTGCCTAAATCAGTCGCCCACCCAATACCCATCCACAACCGACACTGGCACACCGACAACCACAGCGGCAACCGATCCCCATTCCCAAGGGCTACAAAACACACATATACAATCTCACATGCCGAGGATAGCCAACGAGTTAGGTAGAGTTGACTCGTCGATCTCGTTCATTTTCTTCTTCGAATCGTCCGTCTTGCGTTCGTCCTGAGCCACCTCAGCTTGCATTTCCGTCTCCACCGCCTCCGGCTCTTTCGCTTCGGCGCTCCTGCCGTATCTCACCGCCTGATTTCACCGAAACGGCGACGCACGAGCAGGTAAAGACTTAGGCAGAGTCGACTCATCGGCCTCGTTCCGTTTGTCCTGAATCTGCATTCCCATCAGCTCCCGCTCGCTAACCTCGGCACTCCTGCCGTCTCTCACCTCATGATACCGGCGATTCGGCCGAAAAGATGGGGTGCGCGTAGGTATCGACTTAAGGCGAGCCAACTCGTCGCCCTCGTTCAGCATTGAAATTTCGGCCCCACCCGCTCCGGCTTGCTCGAACCGGCATTTCGGCTGTTCTTCGCCGGTTGATGCCGGTGAGTGCTCGAATCCGGCGTCGTGCGATTGGAGGAGGAGTTGGGGACACTGGTCACTCCGTCGTCGTTCAACTTTTGCTACTGCTGGTGTTGCTGAAGCCATCGATCTTTGAACAATAAGAAGGGCATAAATTGCATTTCCTTAAAGAAGTTAGAAATTGCATTTCCTTAAACGATAAGAAGGGCATAAATGTCTTTTTATGTCCAGATGTTAACACCGTTAAAGAAAGTTAGATTTTAGGAGCGGAGTGTAATTTACAAAGATAGGCGGGTCCGTGTGTAATTTAGGGCAAACCTCAGGGGTGCCGTGAGTAATTAACCCTAATCCTTATAGGTCTCTCTCCCCATATAACCAATTAACTTTGAATTGGATGCTTAAATTATCTGCTGAACTTGGATTGAACAACTCTGACGCTGTGTTAAAGCATTCAATTAAAATATTAATTGAGTTATACGCGAGGGGATGTGTTAAGAGATACAAATCTTACACTAGATATAAAATTTTAAATCGAGTAAATAATAAATTATACAGTAATTCATTAACATATAAGTTTTGTAAGTCTCTTCTTTTATACTAACTAATTAATTTTTGAATTGAATACACGACGATTACAAAAGGTTTTAACAACTGGAAAACGAGGATTATGTTGGCTTTGGATGACTAACACTAGTTGATTGCATGTTAGCTACCAAAACAATGAATCACAAAGGTGTACAAGGAAAAAGCAGCGGGCTTTTTGGTACAAAGGGACGTGCTGGTGGGGGACACATGGCACGAAGCTGGGCCGTAAGATCTGCATGAGGTCGTGTAGCACCGCATGATCAACTTCCAGTTGAGTGATGCGAGAGAGACAGAGGTACTCCATACACTAGTACTGGAATTGGGTACAAGTACAACACAATAATAAGTGGCGATGAGTCGAGTGGTATGGTGATAAGCTGGCTAAGGGGGGATTAATCGCACTTTTGCAACTACGGAGGCCAAAAAGAGGCAAAAATATGGAAGGATGGGAGTGAGGGAATTAAATTCTGGTTGCAGAGAAGAGCAGTTTGCTTTTTGGCGATGGCGGCGTGGCAGAGCTGTAATTCCGTGCCTTAAATGCTCACAAGTCACAACCAAGCCACAGAATTGAAGGAAACCTCTCGATTATCTCTTATCTCTGTCCCCCACAGCACAAGAAAAGCTGCAAAAACCCCTCAAACGCACACACACCCCCATTACGAATCACACACAAAAACTCTTTCAACAACCCCAAATCATCCTTCCGGCGGAGGCAAATCAGCAAAAGAAGGTAACCTACCCTTTTCGTATTTCGGGATCCCGGATCAGAAAGTTTGTGCTTTGTTTTTTCTGCTATGGATTGTTCGTCACAATCGGGGTTTTGGAAAGGCGTAAAGTTGGAAAAATGGCTGGCTTCTTCCAACTAGGAGGACGAGGAGGGGGAGGAGGAGGAGGAGGGGGAGGAAGAGGGACACAAAGCAGCAACCAAGAGCAGCATCAGCACCACGCTAATAACCCAACCGAGATCAATCCGGAAACCTGGTTTTTATACAGAAGCCATGAAGACATACAGTATAGGGGCTTCGAGCTGTGGCAGCAACCACCACAGCAAGAGCATATTCAGCAACATCAACAGCGCCACCACAACCCGTTACAGGATTTTTATTCATCGTCGGACCGACTAGGCGCGGGGCCTAGTCGGAACCCCGCCGATCACGAGCCGTCCAGATCGGCCGCGGCGGCTTTTGTGCTGACGAGGAGTGGAGGAAGCGGAGGAATCAGCTGTCAGGACTGTGGGAACCAGGCCAAGAAAGATTGCCCGCACATGAGATGTAGGACTTGCTGCAAGAGCCGAGGGTTTCAGTGCCATACCCATCTCAAGAGCACTTGGGTTCCTGCTGCCGAACGGCGTAAGAGGCAGCAACAGCTCTCCCACTTACAGCTACCAACCCAACAACAGCAATTGCATCAGTTACATGGAGAAAATCCAAAGAGGCTTAGAGAGCATCCAGGCTCTTCTTCTCTTGCCTGTACTCGTATACCAACTAACACATCAGGTATAGCTGGGCTTTCTGTTCTATATTCTTGTACATGATTTAGTATAGTCTTTGAACTCTGAGAGAAAATGATTAACACAATTTCAGAGTTCAGAGTGAGTATGTGTAAGAGTTGTGGTACTACTAACAACAATATAATAATGTTGGAGTAGAACAGAAAGGGATGAATAAGAAGGAAGAAAAAACAAGACCATTTAACTATTGGGTGTGATGGATTTGACTTCCATAGTAGAACCCATCAGCTTTTCATACTCTTTTGCTTTCCCTACACTGTTGTTTGGTAATACTGACGACTAGATTGACAGGGAAGACACTATTTTTGTTCTCTTGTGCTGTCTCTTTTATCTCTGTCAAACATTCTTTATAAATTTAGTAAAACTAAATGGGGTTCTTTTGAAAACTTGTAGGGTTGGAGGTGGCAAATTTCCCAGCAGAGGTGAGTTCACCGGCGGTGTTTCAGTGTGTGCGAGTGAGCTCCATTGATGAGAATGAGGACCAGTACGCGTACAAGACGGCTGTGAGCATCGGCGGGCATGTCTTCAAGGGAATTCTTTATGACCAAGGACCCGAAGGCCAGTACATGGCCGGAGAGACATCCTCCGGCGGTGGAAGCGGCAGCGCCACCGGGATTCAACAGCTCAATCTCATTACTGGCGCTACAACCGCCACCTCCGCTATCTCTAGCGGTGGCGGTGCTGCCATGGCTTCGCCATCCGCGGCGCCTTTCCTTGACAGCACTCTTTACCCCCCTCCCTTCAATACTTTCATGGCTGGTACGCAATTCTTCCCACAAAACCCAAGATCTTAGACAACACCAGATTAGTTCTCTCTCTCTCTTTCTCTCATTATACCAAAGTTTCATTTCCAGTACGAGATATTGTATTAGTAAATTTGACACCTATTGAAGTAGAAATAATTAAAGACGAAGGAGGAAATGAGGGAATGATGTTTGTTTGGCTTTGGTCCAAACTTCGATGCAACAATTAGTAGTATGATTCTCCATTGGAATTTAAAGGTGATGTTTTTTGCTAACATAGAGAGATTTATATGAAGAATGTTGCTGTGTTCGTCTTTCTTCTCTTGTTTTACTTGTTTGTTTTAGGAGAATAATATGGCCTGCTTAATTATCTTTCTTTTCTTCTCTTTTTCGTGAGTTGAGTTCATCTCATTACGCTTTCTGCTTGGTTTGAACTTCGGAGTTGCTTTTTCTTTACCGCCGTTTACGTGTAAGCTTGTCGGTTGGAAATGGTGACTTGAATCTGTTGCTTCTTTGGCTGTACGATCTGCAATAACAACGACAACATCTTCTTTTTTGTCTTTCCCAATAAGGAGTCTAACCATGCAACAATGTTCAAAAGGTAAAAGCAATCTCTCTCTCTCTCACACACACACACAATTGTATATGTACGTACGTTGTGTACACTCATACGTAGATAGTCAATGATGGAGTGGAGCGGAGATGAGCTTGGGGTTGCTCAATCTTAACTACTACTTCTGTTTAATTGATTTTTTTTCCCTTGACTTTTTGCAAGATCCTCATAAAATCTCTTGCACTCCATTCCATAGTTAACTATGGAGCGGAGCGGAGATGAGCTTAGCGTCGAATTTAAGTTCTATAGATTTTTATACGTATCAACCCGAGCTCAATAGTTCAACACGGTTTCAAGTTTGAATTATTGTTTTTAGTGTGAATTCCGATTAATGCATATCGCGAGATTGACGAACACGAGTCAAGTTTGAGCAACTTACTTCGTGTTACATGCTTTGTCCCATCACATACTTGGATGGAGAATCGCGAGATTAATGCATATATGCACAGGACTTACATGAAAGGAGGACAAAAGATGTTGCATCCCTTGTTCAATGCATCCTAATTCCATCTGAATAAACGGAAGAAGAAGAGAGAGATGAAGTTTTGATGTCGCTAGAATGGACGTGGTTACGTACCAGCTCCAATGACATAATTTTTGAGCTATAATATGTCAAGAACTATACATAGATATGTCATGCATATCTAGGTGTAAATGTCACATTATGTATCTTTCTATTTTATTGTTTGCTCTTTGTGCGCATATATGGTTCCTGCGAGTGGAACAGAAAGATTGAGAAGTTTTCCTTATTTTGCCGAGTAGTCCGACTCATAACATGTTACTCTCTGCTCCTTGAGTTAAGGATGACTTCTAAAGTTACACACATTCCCACTTCCCAATGAGAATATCCCTTCTATTCTTATGAAGATGGTTTTCCTGATCTTTAATTTGCATTTGATGACATGCTTTAGACAGGGACTTGTATCCTGCAATGAATGGCTTTTCATCATTCCTGACAAATCATGGAAACATACATTCTCCCGTGTAGGATTGCTTTTCTGTTTTCTGGAAGGCCTTGATTGAGTTGCCAGATATGGGGTTGATGAAATGCACTGGTTTAATTAATTCCTCTCTACTAGTATTAGGTGTAAGTACAAGCTCTACACACAAGACGAAATGTTGTGTCTCTGTGCGTGTGAGGGAGAGAGAGAGAGAGAGAAGTGGCTACAAGGTGGTCCTCTGACCAGAATGCCCTAAGAAGTAAGAAGAGGAAAGCACAAGCTGTGTAGCCTCAAAGACAAACCTGAAAGATGCATAGATCAGAAGAACAAAACTGAGAGTTTTAATGGTGGTCTTATTATTATACCTAGTTATGTTTAACCAGATAAGATCGCAGCGGCTAAAAGTTGTTGTTTAGTTGCATTCTGCAGATCTCTAGCTGCTATTTTTGTATCAGACCATCGTATATTACACCTCATGGAGAGGAAAAAGTTATGGAAACTGGGAAGTGCTCATGGCGTGTGTATAGCCAATTAACATGTGTTCGGCGAAAAGTTACAGGAAAAGCTTGAGTTCCGAATAGTTTGCAGTCACTTACATAAGCGATTGACTAGTACTCCGTATCTTCTGAGAGAAAATTAGAGCCCAGAAATTTGGTGCGGCTGCTAGCCGGTTCTCATTGAGGTGTAGCATGACCACTATATCGTGAGCACGTCCAGTGTGAGCTTTCTCCAATGTGAGCAAGAATACCAACATCACCAGGTTTGCAAAGAGATTAGAAAACCTCACAAGGATCTATCCCGAGGTGAAGGAGACATCTTGTAGTTTCAGAACCAATCGTCAAAGTCGCAGTAGATTTCTTGGATGTACCAACTTATCAAAGTCGTGTTGCCACCGATTAATGACTGACTTTTTGTATTTTGAAAAGTAGCAGGTAATCAAGTCTATATGCAACTCTAGGTAACTGTTGTGATTGGAGTTCATAGTCTACCCTATACGAACTTCATTTAGGAATCAATTTTTTTTTCAGCAACTGTATATGTATGCCATATGATGGTCATGTTGGACATGGACCGAGGAGAAGAGTCCTTGGTACTTCTTAATTAGGTTTTTTTATCCTTCATATAAACCCTAGATTGTTCAATTAAAACTGAAGTCGATGTTACATCGATACGATGAAATGCTTCAAAAAGACAAATACATACTTTCTTAGAGCGTACTTACTCCATAGCATCTTTCATCTTTTTTCTCCTGCTTGGCACGTTATTTGGTAGCAACCGATTAGTGTCGACGATTATTTAGCAGCAACCGATTAGTATTTTGTGCGTGTCCCCTTCTTTAGTAGCAACCGGTTAGCATTATGATTATTTAACTCTATGACCAGTTAAAAGTGTCAAAAGAAGAACTTAGCCAGAAATGACGGGAAAGGATTTTGGGCAGGTATGACTCTTCAAAGATGTACGCGTACCTCAGTACTTGTCACCACTTTGTTGAGGGGAGTGCGGCGATAGCATAAGCGGGATTGTTAGAGCAAATAAGTTGACATGTATCTAGTAGTAATCAGTAAGAGCTTGAGCACATACAGAAAAAAGCTTGGAACGAGAATTGGAGGGCCCAGAGTGAAATTATTTTGTGTTCTTGTCATAAAACTTTCACGAGTAAATGCGGTTTTCGACATGCTTTGGGAAGGCCAGGCCTCAGCCAGCCATGGGTTGGTTCACGCCCTATCTAAGGCGAGCAAAACTTTCACTACAATGGTGATACCATGTTACCATTGCTGACATGGTATCATCGTCCAATCAAAATTGTCATGTCAAAGTTCTCGTCACGATCTTGGATCCAAGTCAACATCCACATCAACCTTGGCTTCGTAACCGTCATTGCACCATTGCACTCGTCCCGCGTCTCACTTTTCCTGATGAGCGAAGGCAGGACCGTGATGGCGAACCGACTCGCTCGCTATGAGTTTCAACATCCGACATGGATTCCCATCTCGCTTCCTAAGTTGGAGAAGGACCATCAGTCAATTCATGTCGGCATGGCATAGTTGGTTGGGGTGTGGTCTTTTTGAAAATTGTCAGTGATCGACATCTGGTGGTGGGCTTTGATTTCGCTGGTGTTAACCATGACTTTGGGGTGGTTGTGTTGTATTGGAGATGGTGATTGCTATGGTAGTGTCGATTGGGTGGTGTTACTGATCTAATCGCGATGGTTATGATTTAGGTGGTGGTGGTGTTGGATTAGCGGTGCCGATTAGATAGTGATAATGGGTGGCAGAATGATAGTGTTAGGGACAGGGAAGTGATGGCGGGCGGATATGGATGCTGACGAGGATCAACTATGGTGATGAAAACTCTATGGTCGCAATTTTGTGCAATTTATTTGGACTGTGATACCAAGTCACCAAGCACAACACATCAATTAATAATTAGTTCCTCACCGTCATGTCAAGGCCCACATCGACCATATACGAGATTTGGATTTGTTCTAATACCTCGTGGGCTTCTCTTACTCTTGAACATGTTTTTTTGGGTTGGATCAGTGTTATGAAAAGCGCGCCTAGGCGCAAGGCGCAGATAGGCTCACACAACGCGCCTCGCCTAGGCTAGGCTCAGCGCGTTCAAGAAGGCGCGCGCCTCTTGCGCCTAGGCGCCCAGGCGCGCCTAGTGAAGCGGCGGTGGAGGCGCAAGGCTGGGCGCTTCTTGACTGTTGCCGTTCGATTTTCTTCACATGGGGATGGGCCGTTGATTTTCCTTTTCCTTTTTGTCTTTACCAAGTCAAAACCCCCAAATCAGTTCCTGATTCACGAGTCACGACCCAAGCTCTCAATCTCTCACAGTCACCTCGCGAGTCCCGACCTTCCATCGCCGTCGCATCTCCTATCTCCGCTCGCCGTCGCATCTCCCATCTCCTCCGGTGCCGCAGGCGACGGAGCTTACGCGGCGGGAGGCTGCGGCGGTGCCGGCGGCGGAGCTTACGCGGCGGCCGATCTCCTCGGCGACGGAGTAGTACTTGTCGGTGCCGAGATCCTCGACGTCGATGCGGAGGGAGCGGAGGTGGGCGACGGCGGCGTCCTTGACGGCCGTGCCGAAGCTGTCTGCTCCGGCTATGATCTTGAGGTGGCGGTCGGTGGTGGCGTCTTGAGCCATAAGCCGGCGGTGGTGTGGTGTGGACTGTGGACTGTAAGGTCGGTACTTGGTTGTTTGAGGTTTGGAAGTTGGTCTACAAAAGACTCTTGGTCTTTCGTGACGTTTGCTTTGTCCGAATACTGCACTGTTATCACGCACAAAACCAAATATTAACGGTCATATTTACCGGGAGTTAACCGGAATACCATTAATTTTGTTTCCGAATTTTTTAACTGTAATTTTTTTGTTTATCGTTTTTGAAAACAATATAAACAAAAGTTGTAGCAGTCTTGCAAAAAACTTAGCCTCAAAGTATTGGTTATGACATAACATATTTTCTAAACAAAAGCCCTACTCAAAAAGAGGTAAATAAAAGGGGAAGTGATATTTGAATTTCTCTTTTATCGCTAAAAATCTTAAAAATCACATGTACAACTTTTAGAGACAAAAAAGAGCATAAATATTATCATCTTCCCCTTTCCAAATAAGTACTCCACTTCCCAAATATCAACAATTCTGACCCATCATGATTTATTTTATTTAATTTTATTATTTTAATGCACTGTTATTTATTTATTTTAATATTGCGCCTTGCTTCGAAAAGGCGCGCGCCTAGGCTCCAGGGACTTTTTGCGCCTTAGGTGCACCTGCGCCTTTAATAACACTGGGTTGGATACTAGACTTGTATCAGAGCTTGGCTCAACGGATCATCTCATGTTCCACCCTTCGCGTGAAGGTGGGTGTTAAGTCCCACGTCGACCATACACGAGATTTAGATTGTAGTTTTTATACCTGGTGGGATCCTACTCTTGAACATGTTTTTAAGTTGGACATGAGGTTTCAATACATCGAGAGAGATGTAAAACCACATCGGGTATAAATTCCAAATCAGGTAAATAACATAAAAATAATATTTTAATATATAAGTCTTGTAAACCTCTTCTCTCATTGTCAAATTGGTTTTGAAATGGTCGCTTTAATATGGAGCGGTGCCTACTTGGACTGGATTTGTTTAACTAATGACAAAAATGGAGGGATGAGGCCTAGTTGTTGAACTAATGCCTTATTGACTTAATTTGCTTTTTACGTTTCACGAGTATTGTATCCGTTCAATTACTCAATAATATAAGATCTCCAGATAGAAAGGATTAAGTAGATCTGTGTAGATCTGCTCGATCGACGTTCTTTCCACCATTCGCTAGAGGTGGACGGAATATCACCGGCGGCGATCGAATTTTTGTTGGATTTTTTTATTGTCATTTTTTGAATAATCCTTCAGACTTTAAATTCCGTTCTTATATGTTTCTTGTTCCTCAGTGGTGGAGGTTCGGGTTGGTGGTTGGTTGTTTGGTCCTAGTAGTAGTAGGAAGGCTCGGGATAGAAGGGCTTAGGCGGGGTTCTGGGGTTGTTTCTAGGAGTCCGTGGAGTCTAGGGAAGGGGGGGTTGGGGGGGGATAGGGTCTCGGGGGAGGGGGGGTAGGGGTGGGGTCAGTTCTGTTGGGTTGAAGTTGGGGGGTTTCGGGACTCGCGGGGGGGGGGGGGGGAAGATATTTGTCTTAGGTTTTTTGGGCAATCAGTGCAGGGTCGGGGGGGTGGGGGTTTAGGGATCTTTTCTAGGTTCGAGCATCCTGTGTGTGTCTACTTTGGTATGGTAAGTCGTGGATGAATTGTGTTTCCTAAGCCCTGTATTGCGATAAATTGTTTCGGATTTGTTATGGGTTAGTCAAAGGATGTACATTGCGGCGTTGTTGATCCATGGAGGTGAGATGCGACTCTTATACAGTGTACTCACTTGGGTGTCATGCGGTTCCCGATTGTCAGCGTTATTGTTACCACCTTTTATTTTGTTCTCATTTTTGTTTCGTTTAAACCTGTAAATTTTGCATGTTACTTTAAGTTGAATTAAAGTGTAGGATATACTCTGTTCTAATTCAATTGTAATGTGTTTAAGTTTATTAAGTTCGTTGCTTGTATCGACCTTTTGGTCATGTATAACGAGTCACGGGAATGTCGTGACCATTTTTAGCCGTATGTCATCTCTTGTAATCGCTGCAAAAACGTTTTATTATCAATGTTATTCTCAACTTTATAAAAAAAAACACGTAAAAATGAATAATACAGTATTAACTGACAAATTAGATAATAAAAGGACACCCATGGTAATACAGTTCTTGAATAACGTATGCAGTTATTTCAGTTCAGGGCTTTTTGTTCTTTTTTCCGATGTTAAACATTTTTTTCTTATTTTTTTCCCTTTTAATTGGAAAAATAACATAACGTAGCATAGTCTCGTGAATGCTTCAACCATGTTATAACTTCTTGCAAAACTTCTTAGGAAAAGGACAAGTGTTGGTACTAGATCATAAAAAGAACTTGCATGCCGTAGAAGCGACCTTTATACCAACCACACCTTAAGGGGATTGCCCCCATGTTGTAGAGCTGAAAGCACTGGTGAGTGCAATAAATTCAGGTCATGTGCTTCGTAGGTTTAGGGCTGTGAAAGGATGCAGCCGAACGAGCTTAGGGTTGTTCAAGCATGTCAAAATACTTTTCGAGCTCTCATATGTAATCGAGCTTGGGCTATGCTCGGGCCGATCTTGGGAGGAGTAGCTTGACTTTTAATGTTGAAGAGAGAGTTAATCGAAAGATGATAATAGCATGCTTAAGAGTGATTTTTTCTTTTTTTTTTGGCATGCTTCCCTATGTTTTCTCTACCTTTAATTTGGTGGTATTCTTTGGTTCTGAAATATGAACAAGGATCTGGCACTAGGACGGACGTATTTATTGTCTATTTCAAGTGCCAAATGTTAACAGATCTACTGCAGTTTGTGTCTTAGAAGCACGAGGCTGCTAACATGGTCCCATCCCTGAGGCCCTTTTTCTTTCATCCTACTGTTAAATGCCTTCCATTGTTCTTCCCTCGACGATGTTTCATTTAATTGGGAGTCAGTTCAGGACAGCTAAAGCTCATGATATGATCTAGTTCCTTAATTATTAACTTTCCCAAATAAAAAAAGAAAGCAGTACTTTTGATGATATTCCATAAACATTTAAAGAATGTCTTTTACTATTTTCCCATTTGAAGATAATAAAAGCAGCAAAAAGAACTCCATGATTGCGGCGAATGCAAACGGCGAGCGATATGACCTGATCAATAAGCAGATTATTCCCACAACGCGCTATAACTTGCAATTCTTGTATCTCGGTTTTACTTGCTTGCCAACATCTTATAATATATACGGAGGAGTTCTCTAATTAATAAGATCTTCCTAATAATATTACTTATCTAATAAGGGTTTCTGTTCTTCCCCATTTCCAAATCCTAGCAGTTCTAAAGTACTCGAGACATTCACCTCATGTTTTTCATAAAATTACTTTGTCTTCACCTTACCTCGAGCAACAAAAGGAGAGATTCATTTGGATCGAAAGGCTTACTGCTGCGCACCATACTTCATCTCCAAATTAAAATTCTCTTTTCTGATAAGAAAACACATTCAAAGAAAGAATTGAATGGTCTTCATTTGTCTCTTGCCAGGATGGAAGACATAACGCTACGTAACTAATTAATAGGTAATATGCAGGCTAATGAATTAAGCTCCTCTAGACATAACATGCAGCCTACACAGACCTAAGTATGATTAAGCTAGTAGGACATGAATGTGTACTGTACTACTTACATACAGTACTCACCAACTTGGGAAGGGTTGAGATTGGTTTACCTCCAAATTGTTTCCCCAGCTTCTCTTGGCGTCGTAGTCCGTCGGCATGGAAGTTTTTAAGTCGGAAGCTGGATCTTGGATGGCCACAATGACCTGTGACTGATAAACCTAAGAACGTATACATTTGCCTAAAAGCTGAGAAAAGTAGCCAGCAAAATGATGGCTTTGAACTCATAAAAAGGGACCTTGGAAGACACTGTAAGAGCGTTCTGAGCAAAGGACATGGATCCATACTGCGATGCTGGAGCACTGAAATTAGTAGGTATCCAGTTCAGCCATGACAGGACCAAAAAAGTTCAGACGACTTGGTAGTAGGGTACCATTAGCCATATAGGGGGGGTGTTTTTAGGGTGAGCCCAAAGACCTAGGAATCTTATACTTTGCCCAATAAAATGAAATTGTCAGTTGTAGTAGTGTGGTTTCATAATTGGTGTGGTCCCGTTGGACCCATAAATCTTTGGTTAAACGAAAGGGAGCTGTCTAACTCATATGCTGCTGCTGAGAAAACAGCACAGGGGTTGCTTTTGACCCAATAATTACGCTGATGTAAACATGTTTGTTTGTGTTGAAATATAGCAGACAGTCAAGATTTTGGCCGCTTAATTACAACCCCTAAACACTACACTGACCATTATTTTTTGCTAAATATTGTTAGTGACCTTACGTGTATAACACCACTTTTTAGCATCATAATTAAAATTTACTAAGTATATTTAACGATAATAGCTATCGCCACATGGGGTTATAGGTTATTCAGAAAACTAGGGTTGTAGCAAAACTTTTTTCTCGGACAAAAGGATTAATTAGACAAGGCATTTACGAGGTTTACCTAAAAATACATACCGCTCCCTATATCTATATTTATTACATCCCGCTCCCTGTGGTTTGTCATGGTGTTACATAACACCCACTACTATTATGGAACCGTGAAGAAAAATTAGGGTACCATACATTTATTATGTTTTACCAAAAAATGCCCTTAGGTTTCTTCCACGCCAATGAACGCCCAGTCGCCACCGCCGACTCAAGGCACCCCCGCCGAAGGCTTCCTTTTGCCCATTACAGCGACCACCACCTATCCAAACCCATTCCACTTCCCACTCACTGCCCATCATGCACACACATACGTGTACACACACCAACGACGCACACAAGCTGCCCATCACACACACACATACTACCCCATCACACACCCACACCTCGGCAACATACACTGCCTATCACACACTGTCCATCACCATCGTTATATGGCTGTTACCACATACCCACACCCAAACCCAAAATTAGTATTATCCATCGAAACCCACCCATCGTCACCCTCTAGCTCCCTTTTCCCCCTCAACCGGCGCATGTTGCCGCTGATATCAGCGTTCCCTGTTGCCTTTTACCAACCCCCCCCCCCACAAGACACATAGAGATCTGGGCTCCCTTGCCCCCCTTTTCGTGTGGTCGTGGTGGTTATAGTTCGGTTTGTATGGTGGGCTTGGTGGTAGTGATGAAAATCAGTGGTGGTGGTGGTGGCGGTGGTGGGCAGTGATGGTTGTGATGAAGATTGGCGGTGGTGCACTACAAGGAATAAGGCTTTTAGCGACGGGCAAATCCGTCGCTAAAAGCCTATATTCCGTCGCTAAAAGATTTAGCGACGGAATACCCGTCGCTAAAAATCCCTCGTATAAAAGGCCGTTACTAAAAGTTTTGCGACGGAATTATAAAATCCGTCGTCTAATATAGAAAGTTCGGCGACGGATTTATTTCTAAATTAGCGACCGAATATCCGTCGCTAATTATATTTACGTTTTTTAATTTATTTTCTTTTTTAAAGAAATTAGCGACGGATAAAACTTTTAGCGACGGAATTAATCCGTCGCTTAAAGTCATTTTTTTAATTTTTTAATTCCTAAACCTGTAATAAAAAACTCAAACCAATTGGGTCTCATCCTCCGTCAACAATCTCAATATCTCAAACGCACGATTAACAATCTAAAATCATCAATTAACAACCTAAAATCATCGATCAATAATCACAATTAACAACCTAAAATTATCAAACAAATAGTCAATGTTCAAATAACACAAAATTGTTCAAAATTTACATATCTGATGCGATTAATTTAAAATATTGTCTAATTACTGCTCAGAGTTCAACATTGGGGGAAATCAATTTTTTCACAAGTGCTGTGATCAAACACTAGCACTTGAAAACGCATTTGCCCCATGTGTTCAAAGATTACAAAGTCTCCTAGATAAAGGTCATGCTGCTGCACGAATTCGTTCCAACCCTCTTCGAAGCAAAGTTCCTCTTGGCCAACCTTCTTCTTCAATTTAACAGGCCATGACCCCAACATGCCTCATTAGGTATACTGCTGAACCAGTTTCACACCAGCAATTACAACCCAAACATGAGAATCCCATTCACGCACTGTTGCTAGTCATCCTTCTATTTAATCAACTTCCACCTCAGAAATAATGTGGGTGCTAATCAACTACCTGAAACACGGAGTTCCAATATCAGAGCTCATAGCCTAGAACTTTTATGATAGTAAACCAATACTTGTACAATAGCGGGAAATGATCTAACGAATTAGAAACCTAGTCATTCAAGTAAATTTCTATAGTAGAAACAAAACACATCCACTCAACACTTAAGGTAATACCAAAGCTCTGAAATTTTCCCTGCCAATTCCAATTCAATCCAACCGCCAAAACTTTTCAGGAACCCATCAACGTTTACATGGCAATAGTCTTTAACAAGGAAAACCTAAAAACTGGCATTGGGAACTTACCTTAAGGCACAATAGCCGGCGGCAGTGGAGGGCGGCGGCGTCAGTGGCGCGACGACGGTGGTAGTCTTTTCACGCGGCAGCAGTGGAGGGAGGGGTCACCGTGGAGCGGGATTGCCGGAGGTGGGTCACCGTGTAAGGGGATCGCCGAAAGTGGGTCACCGTGGAGGTTGGTCGCCGGAGCAGAACAGCGGTGGGAGAATTTTCAGAGAGAGAAACGGGGGAAGAGAAAGAAAGGCAGATCTGGTTGATTTAATCGAGGACTTTTAGCGACGGATTGGGCCCGTCGCTAAAAGTCCGTCGGTAAATCACGATATCTATCGACGGTAGTTTTGGCAACGGATTCCTTCCGTCCCTAAAACAATTTTATAAAACCCTCGAAAAAATTAATTTTATAAAAACGTTTTAGCGACGGTAATTCCGTCGCTAAAAGACCGCCGCAAAAAAATTGTCGGCAACAACTTTCGCCGACGGTAACTTCGTCGGTAATAAGTTTTTAACGACGGAATTTTACCGACGATGGTATCCGTCGGTTAAACTCGTTTTTACCGACGGATTGTTATCCGTCGGTAAAACTCCGTCGCAAAAAACGTGTTTTCTTGTAGTGGTGGTGGTGGTGGTGTAGATCGGCAATGATGAGTTTGCTTTATGTATTGGGCAATGGTGGTTGTGATATAGATCGGCAGTGGTGGATTGATTTTCAATGTTGGTCGCGGGGGCAATGGTTGCTAAGTGTAGCGCCATCTAGCAATAGCGATAGGGAGCAATATGATATAGCTGGTATAATGGTAGTAAACTGGTTAGATCTCGACTGTGGTGGGTTGGGTACATTTATCTTTGTATGAGAGGTATCACCGTCTTTTCACTAACTCTGTTAACTATGTGAGGGATTGTGAGCTTATAAAAAATAGTATAACTTAGTGTAATTTTAATAGATAAGAAGAACTGGCTCTAATAAAGGCGAGTGTAGTTAACCCTAAAGACGAGTAATAATCTAATTTTTGGATAATCCAATTCTTGTCACGTGTAATTACTTTTCGGGTTAATTTTACGCTACACCTTATACTTAGGGGTCAGTTGCACCCAGCACCTCATGATTCTAATTTTGGCACCCAGCACCAAAATTTTGAAAATCTTGGTTTTCAACACCAGATGACGGTCAAAATGCCTATTGACCAGACGTCCGTTAGTTTTTCAGGGGCAAAATGGTCTTTTCTCTGTAAAAGCTTAATTGCCAGTAAAAATGACCCTGTGCACATAGCAATCAGGCAGCCATTGATGCTGCAGTAGCAATCAAGGTTAGCCACCAAAGAGCCCCACCAGCGTTCAATGTCATCACCGTTGAAAATGCCCATGGGCCCACTACCATGGGATTCTCATGGAAAGTTCGCCGTAGAGTTTCACCACCGCGATGCCACCAAAAAAAAAAGTATAGACAGGAGTGGTGCCGCCAGATCCACAATCACCAGTTGACCCACCACCGCCGGTGAACAACCCAATACCAATTTTTATGTAATTCTAACAACCAAATTAAGAAGTACTTTGATTGGAACAACCACGACGATTAACGTAGCGCCAATCGGTGCCATCACCACCGCGACTGGCAATAGTGCCAGTCGGCGCATCACCACCATTATTGCTCGACGTTTGCAACGAGACTACAACGGTCGCACCACAACCACTTCACACACCGCCGGTGGTAGAACTTATTAAACATCATCACCATCATTTTGTCCTGGTGAATGCCACACAGCCTCTGTTTTCCTGTCCGAATATGTGCTGCCACCACCACCAGAGCTCTAGCCTTCAACTCTGGGTTTCAATGTTGCCGAGGGAGCCACCACTTTGACGCAGATGAGCAAGCAGAAGAGAGCAATAACCACGCAGTCAGAATCCATGGCGACGTGTCACGGGCTGCCCCTTGCACCCGCCTAGCACCGCGCCCCCGCACCCATCCTGCACGCGCCCATGCGCCTGTCAAGCACAGCGCCCGCGCGCCCAACTATAGTGCCCGTGCACGTCAAAATCCAACCGTGAAGATCCAGGCGTGCGTTTTTGCTCAATTTTGGTGGAGATCACTCTTGTATATATTTAAGTTTTCCTGTAAAATTTCAAGTCATTCCGAGTTGTATTTCTCTAAAAAGGGGCACTATGACTTCTCGCACATAGTAACGTCTACTACTGTCACTTAGGAAAATCCTCTTAGTGGTAGTATATGGGGAGTACATGTACACCCATACCCGAGAGTCCCTTGCTTTGTTTTAGCTTGCCTGTTTAGCTAGATTGCACACTGTGGATGCAAACAAAGCCTTTTGTAAGTTGTAACGATGATTTTGAAGTAATGAGAATATTTGTGACCGTTTTGCCCTTGTGTTGAAATTTACTTCTTTGTGCACTGTTTTATGCAATGTTGATGCACTGCTTGCTGTAGATTGTTTGGATTTGTTAGCGGACTCTTCTTGCAAGAGGCAAGTCGAGTGCCACACACGGTTTTCTTTGTGCCATCAAAGGCCACCGTGTGTCAGGTGGTATCAGAGCCGCGGTTGCCCAAGGGACCGTGGCTTCAGCTAAGAGAATAGTGTGGGATAGTTTGTTGAGAAAAAATATGGTCAACACGAAAGAGAGAATCGATGCTTTGGAAGCACAGATACAGAGCATGTTCAAGTGCGACCAGGATGCTTCAGGCATCCTGAAGCAATTCTCCCTTCGCCTGGACGCGTTGGAAGTGAATCTTGAAGCCACTGATAATGCCCGCTATGCTGAGAACATGGATTGGGAGGGCAAGTTTCAGGAGCTTCATGATCGAGTGGAGCACCATACACGGCATACTGAATGTATAGACTGGGAGTCTAAATTTCAAGAGCTCCAAGATCGAGTGGAGCTTCTTAGTCGTGCAGTGGTTAACACACCCGCAGGGGGTGCGGAGCACTCATCGAGGCCACGAGTGCCAAAGCCCAAGAGTTACGGGGGAGCCCGTGATGCCAAGGAATTAGAAAACTTCCTTTTCGATATAGAACAATACTTTCGAGCCATCAGAGTAGACTCGGAAGCGACGAAGGTGTCGATGGCTGCCATGTACTTGGTTGGAGATGCCAAGTTATGGTGGCAGAAGAAGTACGCAGAGATCGAAAATGGGTCTTGCGTCATAAACACATGGGATATGCTCAAACGCGAGCTAAAGAGCCAGTTTTTCCCAGAGAACACCGTATTCAACACGAGGAAAGCTTTGTTGGAATGCAAGAACACCAGATCGGTCCGGGAATATTGCCAGGCATTTTCTGCCTTGATGTTGGACATCAGCGACATGTCCGCAGTCGACAGACTCTTCTTCTTCATGGAAGGGTTAAAACCATGGGCTCGCACCGAGCTTAATAGACGTCGGGTGAACAACCTTAACGAAGCCATCATCGCTGCCGAGAGCCTTTCAGATTACAACTCCGAACCACAGAGACCCCCTCAGAGAGGGAATCCAAGCAGGAGTAATGGTGGCAAGAAGCCAGGGGGTCAAGCGCCAAACCAAAGTTGGGCGTCAAACTCTTCTACCCTACAGAAGAGTGGAGTTGGGTTCAAACCCAAGCCTGACGCTAGCACTAGCGGAGAAGTGAAGAAACCTGCTTTCAGGGGTTGCTTCTTGTGTCAAGGGCCGCACGTGATCGCTAACTGTCCGCAACGACAGATGATGAATGCCTTCTTTGACAACATGGGGCAGGTGCAACGTGGGGGACAATCTGGCTCTCAATCAAGGCATCCACCAACAGAGGAACAAACAGACGCACAAGATTACGAAGAGGAAGATGCCGTCGGGGCCTTTCCTCAGTGGTGTAATGCTGTGACAACGCAGGTTGGGAACCCCGAAGAGAGCTCGACTGGGGAAAAGCTTAAAGACATGCCGCCAAAGAAAAAGAACGATGTACCAGGGAAAGGCTTGATGTATGTGGACATCAAGGTTAATGGGAAGGCCATCAGGGCCATGGTGGACACATGAGCTACCCATAATTACATTTCAAGCACCGAAGTGGAAAGACTGGGTCTAACTCTAGAAAAAGGGTGTGGACGGGTGAAGGCTATCAACTCTGCCGCACAGCCAGTAGCGGGGATAGCGAGATCTGTTTTGATCAAGATTGGCCCATACGAAGGAAGGACCAACTTTTCAGTAGTCATCATGGACGACTTTAAGCTGATCCTTGGGTTGGAGTTTCTGCGTGACACGAAGACCACCGTGATGCCATGCACCAACTCTCTAGCCATGCTTGGGAGTAAACTGTGTGTCATCCCGACTGTATCTTCTAGGGCGGGAGAGTGTTCTATCTCAGCCCTCCAGTTGAAAAAGGGATTAAAACGGGATGAAACAACCTACCTTGCCATGCTACGGTGGGACGAGATTGAAGAAGTATCGGGACCATTACCCAAAGAAGTTAAAGTGATATTAAACGACTTTGAAGATGTCATGCCTGATGAATTGCCGAAGAAATTACCACCCAGAAGGGCAATTGACCATGAGATCGAGCTTGTGCCAGGCACGAAGCCACCCGCCCGAGCTCCGTATCGGATGTCACAACCAGAACTTGCTGAACTTAGAAAACAATTGACAGAGTTGCTAGACGCGGGTTTGATCATTCCAGCGAAGTCACCTTATGGTGCACCAGTCCTCTTCCAGAAGAAACAAGATGGTTCCTTGCGGATGTGTGTGGACTACAGGGCGCTAAACAAGGTGACTATTTGGAACAAGTAGCATATCCCTTTAGTCGCCGATTGTTTTGATCAGCTTAGTAGGGCGAGAGTGTTTACCAAGTTGGACTTGAAGTCTGGGTATTGGCAGGTCCGAATCGTCGAAGGTGATGAGGCGAAGACAACTTGTGTCACCAGATACGGTGCGTATGATTTCCTGGTCATGCCGTTCGGCTTGACCAACGCCCTGGCCACATTTTGCACCTTGATGAATCAAGTTTTGTGGGACTACATTGATGATTTTGTAGTGGTGTATCTCGATGATATTGTGATCTACAGTTCCAACTTGGACGAGCATCTGAAGCACTTAAGGAAGGTGCTTACCCGACTGAGGGAGCACAAGCTATATGTGAAGCTGTCGAAATGCGCATTTGCCCAGACCAAGATTAAATTCTTGGGCCATGTGATAGAACAGGGTTAGATCAGGATGGACTCAGCTAAAGTTCAAGTGATACAGGAGTGGCAGCCGCCAACTAATGTTTCAGAACTGAGATATTTCCTAGGATTGGCCAACTATTATAGGAAATTTGTTCAAGATTATTCGAGAATGGCCCATCCCCTAACCGAACTTCTGAAGAAGAGCAAAGTTTGGGAATGGTCCAAGGAATGTCAATCGGCCTTCTTGGCCATGAAGCGGGCTATGTCTGAAGATCCGGTACTTGCTCTCCCCGATGTGTCGAAGTCCTTTGAAGTTCATACGGATGCTTCTGACTTTGCACTTGGAGGGGTTCTAATGCAAGAATGCCACCCGGTGGCATATGAGAGTAGGAAGCTCAACGAAGCAGAACGTCGCTACACGACTCATGAGAAAGAGTTACTCGCGGTAGTGCATTGTCTCAGAGTTTGGAGGCACTACCTGCTTGGTTCAAGCTTCATAGTGCGGACAGACAAAATTGCTGTGAGCCACTTCTTGAGTCAATCTAAGCTCACCTCAAAACAGGCCAGGTGGCAGGAACTTCTGGCAGAATTCAACTTCACACTCAAGTACAGGGCAGGCTCAACCAACAGCGTAGCAGACGCCCTCAGCAGGAGAGCCGAACTAGATCAGGTAGCATTAATGGCCATGAATGCTATTGTTAGAGCAGACAGTCGAGTTGCCATCAACATCGAAAAGAATATCAGGAAGGCCCTTACCAGGGACCCGGTTGCCCAACAACTGCTGAAACTGATCGAGAGCGGTAAAACTCGACAGTTTTGGCAAGAAGATGGTTTGCTGATGACCAAAGGAAGATGGGTATACGTCCCCAGAGTTGATGATCTGAGACGAACATTGATTCGAGAATGTCATGACACCCTTTGGGCAGGCCATGCCGGAGGAGAAAGAACATTAGCTCTCCTTCAACAAGGTTACTACTGGCCCCAAATGGGGGATGAAGTGCAGGAGTATGTGAAGACATGCCTTACTTGTCAGCAGGACAAGGTGGAGCGTAAGAAGAAAGCAGGGTTACTACAACCGCTGCCGATTGCCAAGAGACCGTGGGAGAGTGTGTCGTTGGATTTCATCACTGGTCTGCCGAAGGTTGAAGACTTAGGCACGATTCTTGTTGTCGTTGATCGGTTTAGCAAGTATGCGAGCTTTATCGCAACACCCAAGTATTGCTCAGCCGAAGACACAGCACAACTTTTCTTTAAGTATGTGGTGAAGTATTGGGGCATGCCTCAAGACATTGTCAGTGATCGGGACTCCCGCTTCACTGGAAACTTTTGGACTGAACTCTTTAAGTTATTTGGATCCCAACTTTTGATGAGTTCAAGTTATCATCCAGAATCATACGGTCAGACGAAGCGGTTCAATTCCATGCTAGAAGAGTACCTCTGCCATTGTGTCAGTGCAACACAGAAAAATTGGGTCAAGCTACTGGACGTTGCCCAGCTGTGTTTCAACTCACGCAAAAGCTCTTCGACGGGGAAGAGTGCTTTTGAGATTGTGAATGGACAACAACCGTTACTTCCCCACGTGGTAAATGTCCCCAACGCAGGAAAATCTCCAAGGGCCATAAGCTTCAGCGAAGAATGGAGGCAGAATATAGATCTAGCTCACTCCTACCTGGAGAAAGCAGCCAGAAGAATGAAGAAACACGCCGATAAGAACAGGAGATCTCAGGAGTTTAACGTGGGCGACAAAGTTATGGTTAAGCTACTGCCACAAGATCGCAAATTTCTAAGGGGAAGAGACTCTCGTCTTTTGCAGAAATATGAGGGACCCCTGACTATAGTGAAGAAGATAGGCAAGATGGCTTACAAAGTTGATCCGCCAAATTGGTGGAGCCGCCAGCTCCATCCCGTCTTTCATGTCAGCATGTTGAAGCCATTCTATGAAGACACAGCAGACCCCTCCAGGGGCCAAATCAAGAGACCAGGACTCAAACCCAAAGCGGCAGGAAAGCGAGTTGCTGAAGCTATTTTGAATGATAGAGTGATTACAGTATCCCGCAAGCGCCATCAGGAGTACCTAGTCAAGTGGCAGGGATATATGGACGAAGAGAACACTTGGGAACGAGCAGCAGACTTGTCAGCCTACACCGACAAGATTGAAGCCTACCACATGCAGAAGTTGACGAGGGCGTCAACAGCTCTAGTGGGGGAGAATGTCACAGGCTGCCCCTTGCACCCGCCTAGCACCGCGCCCATCCTGCCCAGCGCCCCCGCACCCATCCTGCACGTGCCCATGCACCCTTGCAAGTTCTTCAAGTCTCGCGCCCATGCGCCCGTCAAGCACAGCGCCCGCGCGCCCAACTATAGTGCCCGTCCATGTCAAAAGCCAACCGTGAAGATCTGAAGATCCAGGCGTGCGTTTTTGCTCAATTTTGGTAGAGATCACCATTGTATATATTTAAGTTTCTCTGTAAAATTTCAAGTCATTCCGAGTTGTATTTCTCTAAAAAGGGGGACTATGACTCCTCGCACATAGTAACGTCTACTACTGTTACTTAGGAAAATCCTCTTAGTGGTACTATATGGGGAGTACATGTACACCCATACCCGAGAGTCCCTTGCTTTGTTTTAGCTTGCCTGTTTAGCTAGATTGCACACTGTGGATGCAAACAAAGCCTTCTGTAAGTTGTAACGATGATTTTGAAGTAATGAGAATATTTGGGACCGTTTTGCCCTTGTGTTGAAATTTACTTCTTTGTGCACTGTTTTATGCAATGTTGATGCACTGCTTGCTGTAGATTGTTGGGATTTGTTGGCGGACTCTTCTTGCAAGAGGCAAGTCGAGTGCCACACACGGTTTCCTTTGTGCCATCAAAGACCACCGTGTGTCAGGACGGCTTGCGAGAGAGAAGATGGGGCTGTTGGAGGGAAAGACCATTTGGGGATCGATGGGATCAAGAGTGTTATGTTACAGGTCATGGGATGGGTTTGGGGAAGATGTGAATTAGGGATTTTGACGTGTTCTTATGGAAAAAGAATTAACAGGCAAAAAGACGCATTTGCCCCTGAAAAACTAACGGACGTCAGGTCAACAGGCATTTTGACCGTCATCTGATGTTGAAAACCAAGATTTTCAAAATTTTGGTGCTGGATGCCAAAATTAGAACCATGAGGTGCTGGGTGCAACTGACCCCAAAGTATAGGGTGTAACGTAAAATTAACCCTTACTTTTCACGTCAAGAAGATTATTATGTAATTGAACCGACTTTTTATGTCGATAAGATTATTATGTAATTGAACCGCTAGAATTACAACAACAACAAAAACACTCGGTGCTCTATCTAGCGATCGGGCCGAACGAAAAGGAAGGGCACCGCTAAAAAGACCAAAAGCAAACCTTTAACCAAAACTAGGTAATCTAAACAATAAACGAATTCAACGACAGCTAACAAACAAGCAAGAAGAACCACTATGTAACGTTTCACTCATACTCCGTAGTTAACTACCATTGCATGGTAGCCTCCTGTTGACATTTGGTCTATGTTTTCCAGTTCGTGGCCAGATTTGAAAACAGGTGAACACCTTTTCCTGGATAAGGTTCTTTTCGCACTTATATTTGTCGCTAAAATATAACTAACGACAAAATATCTCTGTTAGCCCGTTTCATCCTTCTGACGACAAAATATTCTGCTTAGGAATTAGGAAAAGGGCACTTGCTCTTAGACGAGATAGGTAACAACTAACGACACTGTTCAACAAAAGTAAATGAACGTTCGGGGAGACAGAACAAATATATAATTATAAAAAATCCCAATACTTTCTATGAAGAGCCTCATGGAGCTCAGTTCAATCCCCCCGTCATTAACATAATACCACTCCACGCAGGAGCCTCCTAACAGCATTATGCTAGTCAGTGGTGGTAAACTGGTAAAGCGTATTTTTCATAATCCCGTCAAACCCATCATGCTCATTCGCTGGAACTTTTGGGTGGTGGCGATACCAGGTACGAGGCACTGCCGAAGGACTGACCCTAAGCTCGGCTCAGCAATTTTCCTCCTTCAAAGAGGCTGATGGTTCAAAATAGAAAGCCACAAACATTACATGATGTGCAGCAGGAATGCTTTTCATAGATGACCAGATGAACCGCGAGGTTTCCCCTTGATAGAATTTAGGTGTTGGGAGACAAATATCACTCCCATCACGATAATAAGGCAACCCACCAGTGTGCTAAAGAAAAGGGCACCTGGTTGCCGGGTTTGAACGAAGCCATAGACGCCCGTAGAAGTGACAAGAATAAGGTCAGTAAGCCCATCATTTGAGAAGTCCTCACTGATCAGAGCATGAGTGGGCGGTGCAGGAAGATCAATGGATGTTAACACACTTCCTCCGGGAGATATCACTGCAGCTTCTTGATCTCCTGCCACAACGATCATCTCTTGATTGTCGTGCGCACGTAAGGTGAATGTCTTCAGCGTGGGGACCACCATGCCAGCTTCCATCATGCCTGCTGGAGATGGGAGGTTTGACCATGTCGCACCCGTCAAAATCTGCCACTGCCAGACAGCTTCGTGGCCATGCGAAGCAGGAGAGTATGATGTTACCTACCAAAGATTTAGTGCAGACCTCAATTGAGAACTATTTAAGCATTACAAGCAAACCGATTTACCAGTATAAAGTGGCAATTACATAACGCAAGAAAAATGTAAATTTTTTATCATCAAGTTACGCAGGACACTTACCACCTGCAAGATGTGGAATTTCAATAGTTACAAGGCACTTGTGAAAAACTAATAGTCACGTGTATGTACAGCATCAAATTAATAGAGACATATTTTGATGATGATTATCAATTTAGTGCCTTAACTAATACAGTACAAAAAAGTATTTTATAAGAAAGGCCAGGATGGCATACCTCCCCTCGATTTGTTAAGAAAACAACATCTCCATGGCTACCCTTTCGATGTCGATGGCCGTCACTTCTTGGGATGAGAATTGGTGTTGCTACCTCTAAAGAACTTACATCGACAGTTCGACCATAGCTTCTGGAAAAGTCTCCATGTTGGAATAAATTAAAAACGGAATGATGGCATATAGAAACATTGAAAAGTTGCTCTCGTACAGGCACGCCAGAGGTTGCAACTGCCCAACAAGGCCGCAACACCTCCATTGACCCACTTACAACAGTTTGCTCCGCACCATTCCCCCCGACAGCCTACGAAGAAGGAAGATATTTTCCTGTTAAATTATTATTTGCTTTCTCTTCTATTTCTCTGATCAGTTTCCAATATAACAAAAATGTTCACTTGCAAGATAGTGGCTACTTAGGATTTTTAGACCAAGCAAAAATGTATTCTCCCATTATATATTCTCTATTAAGTACTTTAAGAAATTGGGGAAAAAAAAAACTTTGGGCTAAATGGTAGTGTTTGCATGAACCTCTGTAGTGGATACCATATCCCTTTCCTTCTACTGATATACACTTCTGATAAAAGATTCACCTTGGCCAAATCACAAGGGAACAGCGTTAAAGTTAATTTTGAAGGACTGCTGATTCAAGAATCATTGAACTGCAATATCCCTTCTGTTTTTATTACCATACAGCAGGTTTATGAAAATTTGGTCATAAGAGTAAAGGTTAGGACAAAAAACACAATACTGCACCTGGACATGATCGAGGACTCCATCTCCATTGATATCAGCATGGAGGCCACCTTCTTGAAGATGAAGCTGTTCAAAGCAATGAATATTACACCACACCTTGAGTTGGTTAGTGCTGGCAAGAATTAATAAGACAGGATTGCATGCTGTGAAGACATAATTGATCTGACAAGAATTAATTTGATATATATACACACACACACACACAGAGAGACAGGCTGCTAAAGCTTCTAGAATTTGGCAAGATACTTTTCAAATTGTAGAATTGATGGTTATTGCAACACCAATTCTCAGCAATGAAGTTCCTGCTCCAAAGTTTAATATCACATTCAACTATGCTTTCTATTCACGATATTTTTCTCACTCTCTTTATCATCTTAGTAGTTCTTCGACATCACAAAAAGATAAAGAAAGCATCACGCCTAGGAAAAATAGATACCCTTTATAATGATATCATCTCATTTGAAGAGGAAAGAACTTGAGTACTCAATTCGTGGAGCAGGTTAAGAGCGTAGGACAAAACACGAGCTCTAGAGATCCATTCTGGATGCAGGATACCCCATGGATTAAGAGCACATCTAGAGCTCTGATACAAGTAAAATACATACATACTGCTAGATATGCAGCCAAAAGTTATATTTCCAAATACTACTACTTCATTTTAAATCTTCCTTTAATTGGGAGATAACGAACGTTTTCTACACAGTTAAGAAGGAACATGTGTAGAACCCTGGTTGCAACACAAAAGTACCGGTAGAATATATACCATCAAGACTGTGTGAGTGGCCAGTTTGGTCTGACTTTTGCTTTGTGGATGTGGTGGGGGGGTCATACACGTACTACTTTTGGTAGGCCATTATTGGCCCCATGTTATTTTAGCCTCCAAGTTTGCATCACTATGTCCGTGTCAATCTACCAACTCTTCGGTAGTTAGAGGTCCCAGAAGTGGAGCAGATTCTTTTGTGAGTTGTTTGTCATCTGTCATACAACATGGATTAGGGAAGTGCATCATACGACATTACTAAGCCTATAATTCTCGACCCGTATGATAGCAGTAACTAGTGTGATATACTAGAGTATAGGCAACTAGTAAACTTACAGTTATAATAGGATATTGTCAATGATTAGCATTAAATAACACCTATCCTTTAACTTCTCCAGAAAAAAAGTGTTGACCCCCTCCCAACCACCCCACACACCAAATGTAAATAAACAAATTAATAACCTATGGCTTTATGTAAGTGAATGTGCTTACAAAGAAGTCACAAGAGACATTCAAGTGCAACTAGTGCTGTATACAAACCGAGTTCGAGCCAAACATTCAAGACGCACTCGGCTTCAGTTCGTCTAGAGCCCAAAAGTCTGTTTGAGCTCAACTGGAGTTCGTTTACATGAAAAACAGGGCCCGGCTCCTTCGAGTAGTTTAACTATACGAGCCAAACCCGAGCTTGAAAGCTTGGCTCATATTCTTGTTCAAATTCTGACGAAATCCCTAATTTTGCTCAGATCCCTCAACTCTTCAAGCAATTTATTTTAGTGAATTGCGGAAAATAAACATACCATTAAGGAACTGACTGGAGAATAAAAAATCTAGAGGCTTGACAGCCTTCTGCTGTTCGTATAGATAAACTGCAGAGAGATAGGTCGGTGATGAAGTCTTCGGCGGCAGGGGTCTGGCATCTGCTACGATGCAGCTTCTAGTTCTTTACGATCGAAGCCTTCCGCGGCAGGGGTCTGGCGTCTGCTACGATGCACTTCTAGTTCTTTACGATCGAAGCTTCTGGGTACAGGTTTTTGAAGTGTAAAGACTATCGAAGCGAGAGAAATTAGATTCTTCTTTGGGGTGTTTGGGCGTGTCACGTGTGGTTACACTATTCCCTTCCCTTCACGTTTAGTTTTACTTAAAGAATTGATTGGGTCTTGGAATACTTTTCTCAGTTGTTATTTAACTACATGTAGTATAGAAAATTCATATTTAAAGAATTCTTAGCTAACCGAACGACGAGCTGTTCATAAACAGCCTGGTTCTTTTACAACCCTAACTGTGCAACAGCACAATTTACAGATAAAGTTCTCCCTCATTTAGCAGGTTTCATTAGTATCTACACCTAAACTGAATAAAGAAGCTACATAATGTGAGGGCGTACCTTACATATAGTGCGGCCAGATGCCAAATGAACGGCTTCAATACCTTCCTTTTGATGAGCAACAACGACATTAGGAACCCACCAGAGCTGAGTGTAGTTTGTTATAGTAGGGATATAAGGCAATGGCTGCATCAGCAAAAAAAGAAGGGTATGACATGGCATGCTTGACATGAGGAAACACTTAATACTCTAAAGAAATGAAAGTTGAAACCTTAAACTTTTATATTTGACAACCCCAATGGTTAAATAGCCTAATAGGCCGATTCCCTATTCTAATACCGTTCAAATGACAGGAAATTAAATTTTCTCTGCATAGAGAAAGATGGGACAGTCTCCAATTACTTCACAGCAATAATAACTAACAAATGAAAGGATAATGATGACTATTTAAGAACTCTAATCATTCTTCCACCGCCACGCCATTAAGTTTGCTTTTTCCAGAAGTTTCCTTTCAGATGTAGAAATACTTTCTAGGGAAACTTTGAGAAGGCAACATATTTGGAGACTGAGAAAGATAGAATTCAAAGTTGTCTTATTTCCTATAACAGAAGAAACATATTTCTCCAGAAAGATACTTTCCAGTTCTACATTCGACAATAAAAAACACAAAAATCTAGCCATAAATTTCTCGGTTATAATTTTCCAACTAATAAAGCAACTGGAAAAACTCACCTTCTTAGATTTCGCTGAACCAGCATATTTCGCAGTTTTCCCGATCGCGTTGGAGATTCTGTTAGTGGAGTCCTTTCCAGGAGGATGGTTTTCCTCGGGCTTGTTGAAAGGGTAACTAGTCGTTTTCCCAGACGTTCTCTTCAATGTCTTCCTTTTATGGCGCCTAAAGTGTGCAAGCTTTAGCAAGGTGTCTTCGCGCCTATCCTGGTCCATCAGTAGTTGTGGCGTGCATCATTATTACCGTCAAGTAAATACACACTAAGAATGGGTAAAAGATAGATTGCACTTACCCATCGATGAGGCATAATACCAAGTATTGACTCCCTAAATTCCCTGCATTCGAACTACAGAAACTATTTCAGTGCAGTCATATATAGGAGTGATGTCATACACAACTTAACTTGCAACCTTGTCCCGTCCAAGCAATAAAATATTCTCGGTGAAGGAACTAACTAAATAAGCAGTACGACATTTGTCTATACAACTATATAAACATTTTATGCATAAATGCAGACGTGAAAGTACACAAACACGATTGTCTTATGTAAGAACTTAAAATTCTGCCATCAAAATGAAAAAACCAGAACAAAAGAGCCAAGGAAGGCTGAGAAAAGGACGATAGCATTATAAGCAACAGCTTCGACTGTAAGGGTAGGATGCCGCATCCGATGCCAGTAAACTCTCACCAGACTTTTTCAAAACATCATTTTTTAATCCTACTTTTATGCTATGATGACCTATAGCCAAAGGAACCTTCCATATTACACTTCAATAAATAAGGTGCTTTAAGCCGGATTGCGTAGTTGGTTACAATTTCTCTCTCTTCTCTGAAATTCAATTCCTTGACCACAACACCAGATGAGGTTTTTATCTGTAGTGTCTCCGATCTGCAGGTATTTCTGCACGTTTTGACACATGGTGGAGTGGCAAGGCTGCTGCTTCAGTTTTTCCGCTCATTCACAATGCGAAACAGAAGACAGTACATGGATTGGCAAATTACAACTGAAATGAGTTAAACATTTCATTTATTTACATGCTGCATCACAGCATACCTCTCCAGGCTGACGACTGTTCAAAGCATGAACATCAAGCTTGTAATTATGCTGCGGAATTAACTGTGATGCATCTGATGATTGAGCTTCAGTATTCTGCAGATATCAAAATGAGGAAGTTAGCAAACAGAAAAAGATGCCCTGTAGAAGTACCCTATTCAAGATAATCGAACTAGATACAAGCATAGATTAAAAGTTTCTGCCTAGACGTTCCATACAAAAAATTGTGCCTCTAACCCACCACAACCACCTCATCAGCAATGCAGAAAAAGCAGAAAAAGTAGAAACTGTCTTTAAGTTATTTTCCACAACATTCATTCATTTAGTTAACATTTAGGGAGCATTAACATTCTTAGATTATTTGAACAGAAGGGTATTGGTAGATGCTTGACTTTCTAACTATCCTGACACAAGCTACTTCAAATCCCAAGTATTAAAATGATCAATTGCCTTTAGAGATTCAATGTAAGAATGATATAAACTAGTCATGGATAGAAGAAACTTGAAAAAATGAGAAATTGATGCCACTGTCTAAACACAAATGACCATAGATAATATGCTCTTTTAAATCAAAGAAGTCAGCGTACCTCAATCTTTCGAGTCCATCGATGAATGCCACTTCGTCCCGCAAATGCATAAAATGCAAAATGGCGCAAATCAACAGTAGAATTCTCTGAAGCCTAAATAGTTGTACAGAATAAGAAACCTTGTTTTATCACAGAACCATTGAATGTTCGTACGCCACAAAGGTCCTTACCTCCTTTTCATTAGCGCTTCTTCTGTGCTGCTCAACATTCTCGGCCATTTTGAGTTCTTCAAAAGGATCCATGTGCATCTTAAAAGGGGGGAAGGAAGAATACCATAAAATAAAATAAAAAGGAGAGGGGCAGGTTACAGATATTTATTTTTGCAAAAAAGCATTTGATTAGCTACATGAAAATTGGTTTTATTCCCTCATTCCCCCCCACCCACAACACAAAAAAAAAAAATTCAACCATTTAGATAGACCATTACGATCTCATTAGTGTAACAGTAAAAAGAAGATGGACTGAGCAGAGCAAAAGGGAAAACACGTCATTCAATCCAATCAAACCAAAACAAACACGAGCTCTCCAAGAACTCCCATCACCAATCTTCTTCCTTTATATTGGGCCGCATAAGAAGTTCCTCTTTTTTAATAACCACGTCTAGCCATTGTAGATGCATTCTAATTCAAGCATGTAAAAAACTGGATCTAAAACGAAAGGTATCACAAACTGGAGAACAGTGTATCACTGGAAAAGGACTTTTGCCCCAACGTTTCAATTTAAGTGTTTCATAGCACAAGGTGCAACTCTTATCTACTGCCTATGAATTATAAGTACTGCTTTTTGTGCCCTCGAGCAAGAAATCAAGAAAACAGTGGGAACCAATAGAACTTGGAAACCTAGTAAAGACATGTTCCAAGAAGGAAAATGAAGTCAAAAGACTGGCAGTTTCCACGTGTAGTAAAGCACTATTTAACACCAAGAGACAACAAGATACAAGAAACATACATGGGACTGCATTTCCATCCTCCCACCAATGATTACCAACCCTGCATCTCCATGTTTTAAGGTATAATTGCTTATGGAGATAGCAATCTCCCTATGGTGGGCACCATGCGGGAAATCCTCCTGAGAAAAAACCGTCAAGGACAAGTTGCCAACAAAAAAGAGTAAACAAATGGAAGTACTGGCTGTAAGTTGATAGCTGTACAGATGTAAGTCAAAAGATAGGTCAACTGAAACAAAGTACACACAAAAAAAAGGCATATTGCACCTGCAAATTTGTCTCCCACAGCTTTTTGAGGTTGTGATCGAAGCACATTACCCACCAGCCCGATGTAACAACAACCAGGACCTGCTTCTGTACTTGCCCGCCCTTATAAGCTCGATCAACGGTTCCAGTGGCCATGGCTACAGCACGTCTTCCGGATGAGACACGGATCTTGTCAGGCAACAATGTAACCTCTGCAAGTACACGTGCCTCACTAAATCCTTCATCCACACGCCTAGCGTGAGGCTCCAAAACCTAAGACACCAAGATATGTAAAGAACAACAAAGAAGACGAATGAAGTGTAGGTTGACAAACGCCTACAATAATAGGAGCTTCCAGAATTAAACAAGAAGCCAATATAGTTTGATTTTCCTACTCACGACAGGTATAAAGTACCCCAACAACAGTGGGCAGGGACTTTCACTCTATAACGACAATAGAATAACAACAACCACACTGACGAAGATCCTTATGTTTTCCAATAACCTCAAACCACTTAATAGAAGAGGCTTACATATACCACATTTTGTGGACAATAAACCACGTGTTGCCTACTGTAGAAGTTCATTGCTCACCACAAAATTGGATGGATAACTAAAGGTGGTAAGAAAATATGAATCTATGTAAACCCAACCCATAAAGGATTGGCAATAGCACACAGCTCGTCTTACCAATAGGCTTTAGCTATAACATTGGCAATCTAAATTTAGATCAATTACCACAAACCAGTGTTATCAAAGGCGCGCCTAGGCGCACTCCTTGCGCCTCGCCTAGGGCTAGACACAGCCCCTTCGAAAAGGCGCGCGCCTAGGCGCTCAGGTGCAAGGCGGTGGTGGAGGCGCAAAACAAAGCCCAAAAATCCTAATTTTTGATTTTTTTTCATCCGTGGCATCATCTCAACCGTTCATAATTTTTTATTCTTTGTTTCATAACATAAGAAATCAATATGTAAACCACAAAAATACCTAAAACCACAAATCCCTAATCAATCGATTCTCTTATTATTGTTCATTATGCTAGCGTCCCGTCCCCAATTGTTACTCTATTTTAAGTAAATCTACTTCTTCACTTCACCTTGTAGGTGAAGAAGGTGAAATTGAAGAGTAATCTCAACTAGACTTGGGAGTCCATGATTTCCTTTTGAGAAAAACATTGTTGCCTTAGCCCTCACTGATAATGACGATGACGTTGTCATATTCACTTAGGACTAACTACTTCTTATTGAATTTGAAACATTTTCTAGTGTTGAAAATTGGTTTAATTGTCATGTTCTAAATTTTTTTACGTGATTATATTGGTTTAATGCACTAATATTCATTTATTTTTATTTTACGCCTCACTTCGAAAAGGCGCACTCCTGCGCCTAGGCTCGAAGGACCCTTTGCGCCTTAAGTGCGTCTGCGCCTTTAATAACTATGCCACAAACATTAATGATTTAATTGTTAGAGATATGACAGGTAGCTAGGTGTGCACCACCAAGATGGTCCACATATAGTGGACGAGCCAGCTCGACCTAAGAGCTTAAGCCAAACTTAACCTCAGCATAACTATGGTAAATGTTCCAGCAATTAGCTGGAAGTAACCAAATCAAACAGCGAATTCGCGAGAGTAAACACGAGTTACCTGAATTTTGGCATCGTGAGTCGCGACAAGAATCTCTTTCCTGCCATCGCCGTTGAGATCGGCGACAATCGGCGGCGGGAGGCGCTCCCCCTCGTATTTGATCGGGTACTCGTCAGACAAATGGTACCACGCCTCCCTAAACGAAAAATCGCCTTCGTGCTGCAAAGTTAGCAGAAGTGATAGGGTTTAGATGAATTGAGGCGGTTAGGATTTATGCATATGTATTGGTTTCTGGAATCGAGTGTGACAGATATTAGAAAAGCTAATTAGAAATGGAAGTGATTATGGGTATGGCTTTTTACCTGGAGCGAGAAGAAAATTGCGAAGGCGGCGAGCATCAGAATTGCTAAATCACGCTTCCTCATCTCTTCGTTATGGATTCCAGTGAGGTGGTGGACTGGAATCGGTCTCAACAGATGAACTGTTTAGCTGAGAAACGCTGCAGTCGCCGGTTGGAAAATCGGGTGCTTGTAACCCGGCTCCGGTCTAATATGTTAGCGACGTGTTTTTTAGGAGCTATTTATCGGAGCATTTGCACATATAACCCAGTACTATGGGGCGAGTGCGCATTTCATCCCACTATTTCGATTTTGTCTCAATTCACCTCAGTGTTTCTAAATTTGTACACAATTCATCAATTGACAGACGAAAGTCCAATATCTTGGACGCATGTCAACCTCTTAGGGGTAAAATTGTCACTTCACACTATTTACCACCATGGCAGCCAAATCATCGCCATTATCCAATTAAGGATTGGCACGTGCTAATATCTTACTCACCTTCATCTTCCTCTATATGATCAATTGATCCACCACAACCCCCTAACCCACTTCTGCCACAACCACCACCCAACACCCTTATACTAGTTCTCTCGTAACCACCACTTAACACCCCTATAATTAGACCTGACAATTTTCTACCCGTATCTGCGTGTTGACCCGTACCAGGCCAAAAATTCCGGGTACGGGTACATATATGTGTTACCCGCTAAAATCAGACTCGTACCCGAACAGAACCGTAATTTTTGGGTTGGTCCGGGTCGGTTTACGGGTTACCCGCGATTTACCCATTTTTCAAACTATATATACAACCATTTGTGCCCTAAGCCTCTCACTTTCATTTTTCTTCACCCTTTTTCTCACTTCTCATACCGCCGTCGCCGCCCCCGTCGCCCCTCTCATTCGAGATCTACCACCACCACCCTTCACTCCGTCTTCTCCTCACTCTCTGTCGCCCCTGTAGTCAATTTGCTTTCGCCCTTCGTCTTTTCGTCGCTGATCGTCACTCCGTTCTCCATCGTCGATCTTCTCTCTGTCGCCACCAGATTTATTGTTGACCGTCGCCACCAGATCTACTGATCTTGTAGTTTTTTTTTTTTCTTTATTCAAGAATCATGATCTTGTATTTTTTATTTTATTTTTGGTTTTATTTTGTTTCTTCAAGAATCATGATCTTAATTTTATGGACGTTGTGTAATAGATGTTAATGGAGATCGATTATTGTAATTGGCAATGCCGATTTATGGTTGACCGCCGCTACTAAATATATTGTTATTGAATTTTTTATAGTTCTATTTTGTATATTCAAGAGTCCTGATCTTGATTTTATGTTGTTGTGTAATAGATCTTATGGAGATTGATTATTGTAGTAATTGGCAATGTAGAAGATCTGATTTTGTGTAATAAAATAAGAAAAAACATTTAACAAGAAAGAAATATTTCTTTCAAAAAAATTGTAAAATTTAATGTTTTACCCCCGGGTAATACCCTACCCGCCTGAGTAGGGTACGGATCCAGGAAGAGTCTACCAAAAAAAAATCGGGTAAAATTTACCCGACCCATTTTTATCCAGACCCGATCAAATTTTACCCGTACCCGGCGGCGAGTATACCCGTTTGCAAGGTCTACCTGTAACTATTTTTGTTGCAATCATCACTAACACCCTTAACCTACTTATGTCGCAACCACCACCCAACAACCCTATACCTACTTATGCCACAACCACTACCAACACCTTTATACTCACTTCCCCTGCAACCAACACCTACACCTCTATCCCACTTCTGTCGCAACCACCACAAACACCCCTAACGCACTTATGCCGTAACAACTACCAACACCCCTAAACCCACTTTCGCCGCCACCACTACAAAAGGGACGAGAGCACATATTTCACCATTATGGAAGCCTTATAGCCTCTGTTTTGGGAACTATGAACCCGCTGATTTTTGCACGATGATGTGATGAAATCGATGGTGAAGCCCAATACTCCTCTACATGTCTGATTTTAGCATGAAAATCTTGCCCAAAGAAATTCAGGGTGGGAAAGAAGGGGGATTTGGGTTGGATGTTGGGGATTTGGTTATAGTGGTGGTCAATGCTGGGTGGGTTTCATGCACGGTGTGGTCTGTGGGTACGGTGGTTGACCGGTGGCAGTGGTGGGATATTGGTTGTAGTGGTGGTGGTGATGGCATTTCATGTTTGGTTGTCGTCAGAGATAACTTGGCTGCCATGTGGGAAAAAAGGGATGAAATTATGATTTTACCCCTAAGAGATTAACGGACGTCCAAAAAATTGAACTTCAGATCGTTAATTGGTGAATTGCGCACCAATTGGTGAACAGTGAGGTGAACTGCGTCAAAATTATAGCAGTAAAGTGAAATGCACACCCACCCCAATAGTATAGGGTTTTGTGTGCAAAACCTTATTTATTTAGGTTTTAATGTACTTTAACTTCAAGGTTCACTAATAGGCAGAGAAAATTTAAAGATTTGTTACGTCTTACGATCAATAGATTTATTAAACAGAGTCGAAGATTCATTTTAGTAGTTAGGGGTACTTTTTTCTTTTTCGAGCCTCTTTGGCCAAACATTTCTTCCTCGACTCCACCACCGCTTACTTCCTCACCTCCACATGCTCACCTCCTTCTCGTTCTTCTGTCATTGCCTAGTCGCCTTAACCAACGCCCAAAATCACCTCCACCAATGCAACGCCAATTCTCAAAAAGCCAAAAACCAGCAACTACAGTAGATAGGCGAGCGATAGGGCTATGGGCTAGGCGAGCCGTGGTGCCACGAGATTGGAAGAGAAGGAGCGCCAGCGAGATAGAGCCCAGCAGTTGTGGCACATGAGGGCCGGTGACAGACGAAGGCGCAGCCTTGCATGAAACGAGGTGGACGCCGGCAGTGATTAGGGAAGGATAAGGAGAAATGACCATCATCTCCTTCCTCCCTACTATTTTGAATCACGTACTTCGGTATCATCCAGCAAAAGTGGTTGACTAAAGTTAATTACTAAAATAATTCAAAAAAACTTAAAAAGACGAAAATACCCTAACTACTAAACGAATCATCAACTTTACTTAGTAAAATAACTTCAATCGAAAACATGACAAATATTGGGGTTACACTGTCTATTAATAAACATTAAGATTTTAACTACAATTTTCGAGAAATCTCAGGTTTCAAAGTGCAATTAAACTTTCTTAGATCAAATAGCAATTAAATCCTGATATTGCGCACAATAGTTACTTAAACCCTTATAATTGGTAGTTGATCTTTATTTATTATTCTTTTAGTACGATCTACACTACAAGATTCTATTTGATGATTTTTTATAGTGGCAAGCTTTATTCTCAATGCAATATGAACTTTTCTCAAAATAAAAGTCCAATTATATTTTCAACAGTCCAAAATGTCCTCACTCTCTCCCTCCTTCTATCTCACCTATCAGTAGAAGTGTCAATGGGCCGGCCTAGCCCGGGCCCTTCAAGCCTGGCAAGAAAATGAGCCAGGTCTGGTCTTGGGCCCTGGGAAACTGGGTCAGGCTAGGCTACCTGAAGGATATTAGGGCCCAATCCAACTCCAAGCCCTAAGCCTAAAATTTAAGGTCGGGCTTGGGCTAGGCCCGGGCCTAAATTTTTTAAAAAAAATTATTTATTTTATTTTACGTTAAAATTAAATTTAAGATAAATTTGTTTATAGGCCTTCTTTCTTGTATCCGGGCTTGGGACCGGCTTAATCAAGCCATTTTGACTACTTATATTTTTAATTTTTTTTTTAAGATAAGACTTCTTCCCTTGGCTGTTTCTTTTCCTAATTGACAATGATCATTAATTTAGTTGAACCTTGAATTTTAGTTAGCACATAAACTGTTAAACCTTGCATCTTAATATGAAAATATTTGAGTTATGTTTAAGCTTGAAGTTTCCAACCTCTAGGTGTACATATTTTACTGCAAGATATCCACTACAAGAAAAAGGACTTCTAGCAACGAACATTTTCGTCGCTAAAAGTCCGATATCAGTCGGAAAATAGTTTTAGCGACGGACACCCCGTCACTAAAACTCTGTTGCCTCTACCTTGAACGACGGACGTACAAATACAATTTGCAACGGATTTTTCGTCGCAAATTCTATTTTTCATATTTTAATTTATTTTCTTTTTTTAGAAATAATTTATTACGTAAAATATTTAGTGACGAAATTCTGTCATTAAACGTTTGTTGTTTAAAACTTTAGCGACGGAATTCCCGTCGCTAAAAGTCGTTCATTAATAGTAGTCCGTCGTTAAAAGCCAAACTAATTTTAAAATATATATATATATATATATATATATATATATATATATATTAGTACCTAAACCTATAATTACAAATTTCCAACAATCACAATCTAACAATAAAACGTATACAAAATTCAGGAAGGCACGGGAGCGGGATACATTAATAGAGTAGGGTAAGGGAGTATAAGTCGGGCGGGGGGGGGGGGGGGGGGGGGATTACGGGAGCGGGATACAAAGAGCTAGGAGGGGAAGGGCTAATCAGGGTTTGGCGAGTCCCGGATCTGATGGGTCCTACTAATCGTCCTTGTCCACGAGGTTACTGTGATCCGGATCTAGCTCGACATGTCCAGCAACGGTGCCCTGAATGTAAAGGCACGAACGCATTAATCTCGATAGCAATCGTATGTAGTGTTCACTAATTAAACGTATATAGTGGTTGTACATGATTATGCGCCTTGATCATCCTATAAACCTTCGCAGCAATGCGACGGACCTCGTCCTCATGTAATGACGAGCGCTCCACGGTCGGTGTCTGCATATGTGGAAATGCAGCAGGGGGTGGGGACGCTGCTATCACGGCACGTGCAGTCATACCGAGGAGGTCGCGTAATTGAAACTGATTAACCCTAATTAAGTAATTATTCCTAATTAAACCCAACTAACTCCGATTAACCCCAACTAACATTGATTAGCCCTAGTCACAAATTAACCCTAATTTACTGTTAATTTAATCTCTAATTAGCCCTAATCACCGCTAATTAATCTAATTAAACCCTGATTGTCCTGATAAATTGTAGACAAACCCTAATTAAATGCAATTAGGGTATTTATAATGTAATATGCTCTAATTAGGCTCAATTAGCCCTAAATAGCCCGAATTAATCCCTGAATAACACTAATTGAGTCTAATTAAATGCAATGAACTGTAATCAACCCTAAATAGCTCAAATGCCCTAATTGCCCCTAATTAACTCATTAACTCGACATGTTCACCTTAATTAGTTATTATCTATTTAGGTTCGGTACAAAATTAGTTGTTTATAATGAACTTGAGCAGAGAAAATCATCATTCCTAAATCATTTAATATCTAACGATCCACCAAATCAGGATTCTCAAGCAAACCCGGTGCTTTTGGTTGGTAAGTAATGGACTCAAAAATTTCCCTTAGCTCGTCATGTTGAATCATCTTGTCTAAAATCTTATCTTCTGGGACTTCAAATAACACTTTTGGCTCGTAACTCTCCATGTCTGCAGAAGACAAGACTTTCTGAGACAAAAGATCTTTCTCAGCCTGTCCCAGACATTTCCTGCCATCCGTTGTTCCTGAGGTAATTAGATGGTAAATATACACAGTTTTCTTCAGACCGATCCCGTATGCCCGACATATGGCTTGTTTTTCAACTGATGGATTGAAACCAATATCAAGCAACACAAATCTTGACGCCTCAACCAAATTTATGCCCAACATAGCTTGCCTTTCAAATCTCATTTAGCTCGAATTAGCCCTCATTAACATTAACCATATTTAGCTCGAATTAGCCCTAATCGGCCCTGGTTGGGGCGTTGAGAGTTGTTTTGCTCGATATTGGTTGGAACCCATCAGTTGAAAGGCAAGCCATATGTCGGGCATACAGGATTGGTCAGAAGAAAACTGTGTATATTTACTATCTAATTACCTCAGGAACAATGGAGGGCAGAAAATGTCTATGACAGGCTGAGAAAGACCTTTGGTCTCAGAAAGTCTTATTTTCTGCAGACATGGAGAGTTGCGAGCCAAAAGTGTTATCTGAAGTCTCAAAAAATAAGATCTTAGACGAGATGGTTTAACATGACGCGCTAAGGGAAATTTTTTAGTCCATAACTTACCAACCAAAAGCACCGGGTTTACTTGAGGAATCCTGATTTGATGGATCGTTAGATATTAAAGGATTTAAGAATGATGATTTAATTTCTCTGCTCAAGTTCACTATAACCAAATAATTTTGTACCAAACCTAAATACATAATAGCTAATTAAGGTGAAAATGCCGAGTTAATGTGTGAATTAGGGCAATTCGAGCTATTTAGGGTTGATTACAGTTAATTGCGTGTAGACTCAATTAGTGTCATTCTGGGATTAATTCAGGCTAATTCGGGCTACTTAGGGCTAATTGAGCTTAATTAAAACATATTACAGTTAATTACCCTAATTGAGTTTAATTAGGATTTGTCTACGATTTATCAGGACAATCAGGGTTTAATTAGGTTAATCAGCGGTGATTAGGACTAATTAGAGATTAAATTAATAGTAAATTAGAGTTAATATTACTGTTAATTTGGGTTAATCATTTTTAATTAAGGCTAATTAGGGCCGATTAGGGCTAATAAGGGCTAATTCGAGCTAAATAGGGTTAATGCTAATGAGGGCTAATTCGACCTAAATAAGGTTAACTAGAGTTAATTGGGATTAATTAGACTTATTTATTGTCACTTAGGGCTTAAGTAAGAGATAATTATGGTTAACTAGATTTAATGTGTTAATTAGGGTTAATTAAGATTGAGGCACTTTAGAATTCGTTGAGTTCATTCGCAGAGTTAATATTGTCTCACCTTTAATTGAGTCGAGGGTTTAAGTATATAGTTAGGGTTGGATTGTATTTAGGATCGGATAATTAGGGTTAATTAGGATCGGATAATTAGGGTTAATTAGGAATATATTAATATGATTTAATTAGAGTTTAATTAGGATTAATCGGGGTTAATTATGTTTACTTAGGGTTAATCAGGATTATTTAGGTTTAATAATAGTTAATTAGATTTAATTAGGGTGAATCAGAGTTAATTACAGTTAATTAGGATTAATTAGAGTTGATTGGGGTTGATCGGTATTAACTAGGTTTAACTAGGGTGAATCAGGATTAATTAGGATTAATTATAGTTAATTACCTTTGCAGAATAAAGAGTGTAAATCTTGTTAAGTACTATCATTTATTGATTTCTTTAACATAAAACTTGCCGTGTCAGAATTAGAAAGTATAAAATCAAGATACTAAAAACTCTACTTACCTCTTTGATCCTATTGAACTTGAACACGTACTAAAAACATCAAAACAACATCTTAGCTGACGAAAATGGTGGGAAGATCAAATTATGAGCACATCTTAAGCTAATTGAAGTGTTTTAAACACATACATTGCAACTTCATTGCCAAGACCTCCATTGTTAGCGAGTCAAAAAGGAAAATGTCAATTATGCAAAGATCAATAGAGTTCTAATCAAATATCATATTGCTGATGAAGTTAGCATAAAGAAAGTACAATTGATACAAGAACAATCGGGTGACTAAATGGTTCAATCGCAGAAATATACCTCATATCAAATTAAAAAATGTTAAAGCTTGATATTCAATTCAAAAAAGCATTTTATGAAGAAGAATAAAGCCTAATAAGTATAAGAACCGGTCTCAATTTTCATCTATATAATCCATGCGAATTTTTTTTAAAACATGCTACCAAGCGTAACATGAAATATAAAAGGGATAATATCATTTATATCCCTCAGTTTAGGGGTAAATTACAGCCGAGGACACAAGTTTGTGTTTGTATCAGTTATATCCGTTGACCACACGGAATACGGATGGTGTTAAATTTTCGTGTAAAATGACATAATTGCCCTCTAGAACAAACCACTCCTCTTTCTTCCCATTCTCTTTTTCTATCCCTTCTCAAACTCATCAAACCACCATTGTCATTCACCTTCTTCCACATCCAATAACCATAACCACTACCAAGAAATTATATACTGAATCATTACTGCCATTCGCCACCACGGCACTAGACTTGCCATCCTTATTAATCCACTTAAACTGCTTCTTTGGACCAAAATAATTAATTAAACCCCAAGTCTTCAAGAAATCAAATACCCTCCGAACCGAACCCACGTCTGTAATTATGCTCTTCCTGGGCTCTGTAAAGCTTATCCTTTCTCCTAGGATTCTCCCTGAAACTTCTAATTATCGAGTTCCTGTAGTATTTGAAAACCTGGGGTTCTTAGACGCTGATATCCCGTCAAAAAACTCCGGCAGAAATTGGGACTCGCAGTCGTCCACTTCCTTCCACCAAAACCACCCTAAGAAGCATTGGCACCATACCCAGATCTCGGTATGGTGGATAAGGATGGAGATCTGGGTATGATGGTGGCAGATAGGGATGAAGATCTGGGAAATGTGCCGTGGTGGTGGTGGATAGAATTTGTGATGGGTTTGGTGAGTCCCCGTTGACTGGCTGGTTTATGACTGAAACAACGGTGGTGGTGCGTATGGCTGGACTGATGGTGGTGTTGTGTGTGGGTATGGTGGTGGTTTTGGTTTTCGTGTTGGAGGTGACGCCAATGGTGGGACGACCGTGGAGGTCGTAGGTGGTGGCATTTTGTTTTGGAATTAGACATTAGAATTAGATAGAGATGGGAAGACATAATCAAGATTATGAGAGCGAGAAGAGAAGAAATGGAAAGAGAACAGAGAAAATGGGAAGGAAGAGGATATGTATAAAATATGTATTAGGGGTAATATTGTCATTTTCAAAATATGATATTACCACATCAGCAAAAACCGTTAGTTAGGGTCACAGAACCCTAACGGTGGTCATATATGATACAAAATTTTAACATTTTGGATAAGAGTGCAAAATTTTAAAACTTGTGTCTTTGACTGTAATTTACCCCTAAACTCAGGGATATAAGTGATATTATCCCAATATAAAATGGTCATATGGTTTAACAGAAGATTTAAGTAAGAAGTTACTAAAATGGTTTATGTTTATTGCTTCCCCTTAAACTTTGATGATGTCGTTGTCAACAATCCCCGGTCTTCATCACCCAGTCACCAACCCTTTTATTGCCGCGCAATCCCTTCCCATGCACCGACCATACACCCATGGGCAAACACCCACACCCATAAACGCGACACAAAGTTGTTAGACATACCCATGAAAGCCTCCCTTAACCCACCCAGCCCACGTCTTACCAGCCTTCCACCACTGCATAGCCCCTCACCCATAGACAAAGACACATACACACGACACACACAAATATACCCCATCTGCCTCCCCCCCCCCCCAATGCCAACCCCCAAATGCACAGAGATGATCATCATGCCTATGGTATACGTTGTCAATAGCAATCATTGCAATTGCGATGGTATCCAGTAGCAGTACCACCGTAATTGAACCCATTACTGCCGCAAAACTCCAAACCCCAAACCGAACAACACCACCACATACCAACGTCTCCATCGACCACAATATTTATAACATGAATATCATGACAAAATCAAAATGAATACATAAGGATGAAGTACAGATTATGAAAAGGAAAATTCAATTTAGTGGTAATCTGTGAGGCGACCGGTGAGCAGTGGTGGTTGAAACACTATAATATAGTATAGATAACATGTAACAACAACTACAACAATTATAATACAATGTAACAAAAATATAACAATAACATGTTATTATAATGATAAAAAAAATTAAATATGTACAAGTGGAGCAAGGGCGGCGGGCAGCGGTAGAGGCAGATGGCAAGCGGTAAGAGTGGTGGTGTGGCAGGCCACGATAGTGGTGGCTTCTCTTTTAGGCAGTGGTGGTGTGGCCAGAGATACTGGCGATGAGGACTGTGGCAGGGATAGGGTGGCGACGAGGATAGTGGTGGTGGACGGAGGACGATGGCGGGGATGAGGACGATGGCATGGATGGGGTGGCGACGAAGACGGCAGTGGTGGACGGACGATGATGGAGGGGTAGGGACGATGGTGGTGGACAGAGGACGGACGATGGCGGTGGACGGAGGACAGACGATGGCGTCGGCAAAAATAAAGAGAGAAGAAAGAGAGAAAAAAGAAAGCGATGGGGAGAAAAAGGGAAGAAAAGTAGGTTAAAAGTCAATACTTTTAGCCACGAAAACACATCGTTGCTAAAAATGCCATCGTTAAAAGTCATTTAAAAAATTTTTGAAATGACTTTTAGCGACGAATAATTATGTCGCTAAACATTTGTCACATTAAACAATAACTTTAGCGACGAAAAGTTTCGTGTAGCGACGAAATGTGTTTCGTCGTCACAACCCCGGCGTTAAATTTTTTTCAAAAAACATTTAAAATTTTTGATCGAAAATAGAAAAATTTTAGTGACAGATATTCTGTCGGTAAAAGTCTGTCGTGAATATTCATCGCTAAACATTTTTACCAACGGATACTTTCTGTCGATAAAAAATCTTTATCGACGAATCTTTAACGACGGTTCTGTTCGTCGCTAAAACTAAATATACATTTTAGCGACGGATTGTTGTCCGTCGCTAAAGACTTTTTTTCTTGTAGTGATCATTCTTAAGTGTTATTTTACTTGGTAGATCATGTACTATGTCGCTTCTTCAGGTGTTAGGATTTGCCATTTGTATTTGATGGCGCTATCTCGTATTCTTATTTTACCGATTAAACAACATTCCGCCGTGTTTGGAATATCTGATAAATTTAAGTTCTCGCTTCACTTTATCACCTTGCAAAAGCTGCTTTTGGATCCATGGAGCTACTTCTCTTTCCCAAGCACTTCTCCTACAACAATCATTTTAGGCAACACGGAATGAAGCTATGTTAGACAACATATGTCTAGGGCAATGAGCTAGGCGTGGGAATTAGTTAAAGGTTCTTGTTGAAAGTTGTATGCAAGAGTGGGTTGAATATTATTGTCCTTGTTCGGTTTTCATCAAAAGATAGTTCGTTTGTTTTGGCCGGGCAGGGTACCTGAATGTTGCAACCCTAGTATTTTGGCTTAACTGGTGACTTTCTCAATGTTGAGACGACCAAGTTGAATCCCATGCTTCGATACTCCAATTTCTCTAAACAAAATAAATATGGGGTATTAGTGTAGAATAGTCCTAAATTGAGTTCTATAATTGTTAGTTAGTTCAGAACTTTTAGTATGATTGTGCATCTAATGTTAGGGCTTGTTTTTTCCTATTTAAGCATTGTAATCGAAGTTAGTTTACACAACTTAACATCAATCAAACTTATTATAATAAAAATGCATTTGTTCCTTAAATAAAAAGTTGAAAAGGAAAGCAATGTTGACGATAGCAATGCCGATGTTGATGACAATGCTAATGTGACTGATGTCGAAGATATCATGATAATTAAGGCGGCGATATTGATGCCAATGCTGATGCAACTGATGTCAAAGATATCATGATAATCTGGTGGACAACAACATGATAGATGATTTACATATAAATTCATGGAATAAGAAGAAAAGTTGGGTCTCCTTAGGTAGGACATTTCATAAACTAGAAGAAAGAAAAAGAAGAGTGTTTAGATTTACAAATTGGGACGAAAGAATAATAAGTTTCTTTTTTTTAATTTCTAGGCCAGACAAGATGCAGGCCAGATCTAGGCTTTTCGGACCGATCGGGCCAAACAAAGGGCCAAATTCAGGCCGGGCCACTTTTCGGGCTTGGATCAGGCCTGAGTCGGGCTTTTTTCCAAAACTCTCCGGCCTGGCCCTTAGCCTTTTGGACCAGGGCCTTCATTGTTCATCTTTAGGGCCGAGCTGGCGTGCTGACGACCCAGCCCTTTTGACATCTCTACCTATCAGTCCTCTTGCCGCTCAAATAAAAAAAATGCAAAGTCAAGGCATCTATAACAATGAAATCACATTGGTGATGGCAAAGGTAAATCAATGTCGCTCGGCCTCAATGCTTGTCGGTGTAAACCCTAACCCTTCTTAAAGGTGTTTTGTTGATGAAGCATGGTTTTAATCTTAATAATTATTATAGGTTGCACACAGTGTTTGTAAGTTATCCTTGAAGGTACACACATGTAGTAATGATGTGAAAGCCAATAAAAGCAACAAGTAGATATTTACCCTCAAGATTGGCTAAGGATGGGATGAAGACTAAGTAAGGTGTTTATATGCAATTTCTTTTTAGAGTAGTCTTGAATTTGCTCATACACATTATAAAATCGTTATTTGTTGCAATATTGCTAGACTTGTTGCAATCGTCATCTTCAAGTACTACAGGCTGCACCTGAAGTTGCTACTGGCACTACACTGAGGTGCTCCCGGTGTCGCAACCGAAAGTCCTCTAGAATTATCCATAACAAATGGTCCCCTAGGTCAACTGCAGTCGATCGGATTTGATCTTGGGTATCTAAACAGCTAAATAGTGATTGCAACTACAACCGATGGTCTACCGGTGGTAACTGACCAAAAACATTATGAAAGATTATATTTGGAATTTATAACTTTTTTATCGCTCTCATCAATTTAAACTCAAACCCTAAGGCACAATGTTCTTTACCAATGCATTTTATCGTCTTGCTGAGTTGGTCTCCAAGCATTGAATACTATCAATCTCAAATCTTTCACAAAGCTTAAGTTACTGTGATTGAATATATCAATTGCAAACTTCCTTCACTCCTGCCTTATTACTTGTATCATTTGAGATACATCTTTAGATTAGTTTGAGCAAATATAACCTAGATCATTCAAATGTAATATCTCTCATTCGATAATTTTAATTGTAAAAATCCATAAAGTGTTCAAGTTGACTTGCATCACGCAATTCAAACAATGCAACAAAAGCTATAGTTGAAGATTTTACGATCCCAAACCATTTTTCGGTTCAACTTTACGCACAACCACTCTAGTGAAGTAAGCATGAGGAGCTAAACTGCGAGAGCATATATTTTGATGTGGTTTGCTTTTTCGGAACACATAAGTTAGCCCTATAATTGGGTAATCTAGGATTAAATCTTGATTATTGATGATAAGAACACATTGATTATGTTCTAATATGTGCTTTGAGTGGATTCTTAGTAGGTTTATATATACGCACTTACGAAAACACATTTGAGAAATTAAATATGTTAACTAAAATTAAATGAGATTCAAGCTATAATGGAGATGTCATAAATGTTTCATCAAGTCCAGTGTCAAAGAACAATAAAAAATGTATAGGCTGAGTTAATCTTGTATTGGGATTGATCTTTACTATTATGTAATTAGTCTTGATTTGATACTTCAATTGATGGCTATGACTTACAAATTGCCATAGATTTCCCTTGCATGTGTAAATGTTTTTTACGTTTAAAAACATGGCTTTCTCGCCAATAGAGACGGTTGCATTTAATCAATACAGTCAACTCTAATATGACAGTATGCCTGTACACTCCATTGTATTGGGATACAGTCGCTTATGTTGTTGAAAATTCAAATTCAACAACTAGTTTGGAGGAATACGATAGACTGCATTGGCCGTTTTGGCACATTTAATACCAAAATCTTCATCGAACGGTTAGATTTCTCATCCTCCCAATTTGGGGTTTCATCATACATTATGGACACCACATTCTAAACCTCCATTTGTTAGAGAACATCAAGACTCACAAATTAAACTTTTTCTCTTTATCTTCATGGTTTTACATAATTAAAGAGAGTATCTTTATGATCAACTCATTAATTTACAAGTCATCAATTTTTTTATCTCCCCACTATATTATAGCTTAATTTGTAATCATTTATTTTCAAGAGGTTTTTTTATACACAATTTATCTTTGCAAAAGGATTGTGATCAAAACTTGTTTATGGGAAATCCTCGATGAGCTTTGTGAATTCAACGCTTGTGTTTGGCGTGAGAAGGTTACAAGAATTCGTAAGAATTTTGATCTTGACCCGAAAAAATATTGTTGCTAGTTAATTTTAGTGCTCTTACAAGGGACTTCCTTGAAAAAGTGAATATAGGCTTGAGGGTAGTTCAAATGGAACCATTTAAATCTCCTTGTCTAGTATCTCTAACTCAATTGATTGGATTGGGATATATGATTGTGCTTAGTTTAATTCGTCATTAGTTGTAAAAACCCTATTCGACCCTCTAGAGTTGTTTTATTAGTTCCAACATATATATTCTAACTAGTTAACTTGTTTATTACTAATAATTGCTCACCCATCAACGAGTCTAAAAAATGACCATTTGTCATCTTCAAATTATCCTTTATTGAAAAATGTTATGTCGAAAACTCACACGATACGTTGCTAAACCTGTTTATAACCATGAAAAGTTGTATTTGAAAATCAGAACTAGCAATCTTTTGCAATTTTGGGCAAAAATTTCTCTTCATAGACTTTTTTTTCTTTTGGGCAAAATGCCTGCCAATCATAGGATTAATGAACATGTAGTACAATATAGAGTACATTTAAAAAAAATATTGCACTTCCGATGTCCTTTCGTTAGACAAGGAGCGGCACAAAGCCAAGCCTCCTTGTATAGGAGATAGTCATAAAAGTCTACCTGCATAAAAGATTGGCATGCCCTTACCTGAACCAAGATACTAACTATAAACACGAACAACAACTCTGTCCCTGAGACACCCAATACAACCGGAAAAAAACTAAGATAATCCATACAAGAAGTCAACGAAAAACAAGTGTCCTGACAAAGCCTATACATGTCAACACTAAGATCACGTGCCCCAGAAAACCACTACTCACAAGCATCAACGTCCTTCACAGTGGCGGAGCTAATGGGTGGCACCGGTGCCCGCATGCTCCTTCAAAATTATTCCTTCTTATGTGGTATATTTTACTCACAACGATAAAAGCGCCCACCTAAAAATTCTAAAATTACTTAAATGAGATATATTTTTTAATTATTTTACATGTTAAAATATCTAAATTTTTTAGCGAAAGTTAAAAGAAATGTCGTTTTAGTCATTTAAAAAGCTAAACTTTTACAAATAAATACAAAAAAAAAAAAAAAAGGTTCAAACTCCGAATAAGTAAACATATAAAGTTAACATATTTAACCCCACAGTTTAGACTTTACAAGGCGACAAAGTACACCACATTTGGGCTCTGACTGTTACACCGCATTCTCTGTCTCTGGCCTCACTTGTTTTCTTCTCTCCCTCCTCCGGCCAGTCTACACATTGCATAAGATCCAATAATGTCGAGCCCCGTCCGGTAGCTTTGGGGTAAAAATTGTTTCTTTCGATTGGTATTGTAACGAAAGGAGGTTTTCTTATCTTGTTTTTGAGATGTATGAATCAAGCTAAAGTGCTGCTTGTTGGCTTGTGGCAATTTCATGGTGCACTCCTTGTTTGTATTTTAACACTCGAAGGTCATGGCAACAATTTTCGCGGTGAGATCCGTGTTTGGAACTTATAATTTGCATGTTTAACTGTAGTATCAATTGAGCCTTTAATATCCAAACAATTCTCTGTTGAGCTTCTACTTGAGCCATCTAGACAGAATCAAGGGAATTCGAATTTCACCATTTCATTAGTTTGAAAGTGGACTTAATTCCATGAAAATATAACTTTTGTTGATGTAAAAGTATGGACAAGCATGTTGGGGCATGAGTAGTTTTGGGAATATTTTTCTCACTGAATCTTAAAAAAAAAAAAAATCAAATGTCCACCCCACTCAACGTTTCTGGCTCCACCACTAGTCCTTCACAACCACCGACCGCAGAGCCTAAAGCCAACGCTAATGCCGATCCACCGCACAGCCGTCAACCGTAGGCTACCCCACCACAAGACACCAACAACAACCGCAACAACCTCTAACATGTGAGACGATCTAAATAGACACGAAGCTGCTTCAGCCTCACCGCCGAGCACCACCCAAATGGTAGCTCCCACCAACACAACCCTCCATTAAATCACCAAGCCTGACCAACACACCATCACTTAAGCTGCACAGAGACCCAAATCACAATAATCACACCAACGGTTAAAATAAAACCCAATGGAGAAGGGAAAGGGAGGGGGAACCTTAGCCAGAGAAAACCTCATATTTGATCATTATACCACCACCACCGTAGAGCGCCATGCCCAACCACTAAGAACCACTACAAAACAGACCACACGCCACAAATCAGAAGCAGGGGTGATGACAACCGAACCTGAACTCAAACCCATCAACATAGGGGATGAGCATCAAAGAGTGATCGACCTACAGTCGCTACCGTCAAAACTTCAACCTCGAATCTCGCCCAAATAACAACAAGAAGGAGGATGAAATGGAACCTTAACCCAGACACAACTCACGATCATAGCCGGCCAAGATCTCAAAAAGCACCAAAAAACCCTAAGTAAAATAAAGCACACCACACAAATACAAAAAGCACAAACCTATTATGCGCCTCGAAAACTGGCAATGGTGATGGCCAACCAAATAGCTGACGATGGTATTGGTGAAGACAGGAGGGAGATGGATCCGGATTTTCTGCTGTAACCATGGGTTACAACAGGCGTGCTATGACTAATCCTAGCCGTCCAACCCAAATCCAACGCACCACCTTTTGCGTTACCGCATCTTAATCCATGGGTTACATCCATCTCTCTCTCTTCCCAGCTAGAATCCCTCTCCTCTCTTCTCCCTCTCTCTCTCTCTCTCTCTCTTAACACAGTACCCCTGCCGTAACCATGGGTTACAACAGGGGATCCGTGTCCGAGGGAGAGAAGGTAGGGAAGCTTTTGATAGACTTTAGAGTAGCACGAACTCGCTCCCTACAAATGCTAACTTGTCTATGTCAGAAAAGATTGTTCGTACATTACAACGCGACAAGCATGATTTTTTTTTTCCAAAAGTTGGGTTGAAAGTAGTAGTACAATTGGATCTTCTAAACATCATAATAGAGGGAGACAACTTAGAAGAAGTATAGCGTTACAAGTGAGATGAAATGGTTACTAAATCATGACCTGTCATGATTCAAACAACTTTCTTGTAATATGCTCGGTAAAGAGCTTTTTATATGCAATTCTCGATGTTTATCAACAACAACAAAAAAAGTGAGATGAAAAGGATTTTTCCAAGATTTACAGTAGCAGATGTTAAGCATGAATTTGTTTAAGTACGAAATGGGTAGTGCAACATAAGGGGCAAGTAATGAAGGAGCACATTTTTTTGCGTGAAATACAAATTTCATGATCTACTTATCTAGAGAGAAGGCGCACCACACCTCCATAAGAAATGTAAGAACGGTTTACATCAAATAAAATCGCCACTTTATCAGGAAAAAAAAGAACGGACCCTCATTCCTTATTTTTCAATTCTGGAAAAAATATATATATACATGAACCCACATTCCTTATTTCTCGTTTGCCTGTTAGGTGGCTTCCCCCTCTACCTTTACAGGAGTTGTACCTTGATCTGCATGAGTGAGAGCTGTGTGGATCTAGGCTAGATGTTTGTGGTGTTGTGGTTTTGTGTTTGGCGGGGTTGTGGTGAGAACGGTGTCAACTGACGGTTGATTTGAGCAGGTTTGTGGCATCGTAATCATCTTATTTTCCGCCAAACTGAGTTCAAACTCTCTGCAATTACTCGAAGCATACAAGATCTTCACCGAACAATCACTAGAGCCTACGATAAACTCAAAGCCTTCAACGCCGTAACGGCTCAGCCTACCTTTCAGAAGCTTCCAGTTCCCTTTGATTTACATAACAATGACGTATCTTGCACTTGCCGGCAACGAACTCCTATCCAACTGTACATGTCTATCTGCTTTAATAAAAAACTCTTGAAAGCCGGAATAGGCATTTCGTGCCTCAATCATCTTCATAAACAGTGTGGATCTGCTGCAATCTCCACTCCAGCTTCTGATCAAACAGCAGCACTAGCTCGGGGAATTCTAACTGTGGTAAAATGGGCGAAGCATAGGAATTTATTTCATATTAAAATTCTTACTAATTCCAAGCTTCTCTTATCTCAGATGACAGATATTGAAGATATCTCAACTCAAGTGGCACCAGTTTTATATGACACCTGTTATATTATTGCTGATCTTCATTACTGCAGCATTGACAAGACTACAGATTTGCATTTAAAAGAGGCCAGATCTTTAGCAGCTTTTGCGTGTCATGCCCGTATCTCCGTATATCAAGACTGGGTACATGAGACAATGTTGCAATGAGATCTCTCTCTCTCTCTACATCATTTTGTGATCCCTCGCTTTTGCACAATCTTTCTATTTTGGTGTCACTTGTCTATTTGTGGTTTTCCCTTTGTATCTGTTTATATGCCTCATGGTTTCTGTAACGCCACTGTAATGGCAATCTCTGTAAACACTTTTATTATCTATGCAATTCTCTCTTTATCAAAAAAATAAAAAAAAGGAGGGCATGGACAGGGTAGGAGAGCCTTAACAACTACTAGATCAGAACTAAGATTAGGGGAGAAAAATTCATACCCACCACCACAAACATCATACAACCAAACCCGATCACACAAGCTTAACGAATGCAGAAAGTAGTTCAGCCAATCATAGATCGCAACAATAGACCCCATCGCCGAAAAATCAAAAAAGAAAAAAACTTCTTGTCGTGAACAATGGACGTTAGATCCATAAAAAAGACGACGAATGCTGAAGATTCAAGTGGAAACTATGTTCGGAAAAATACAACGGCGCCAGTGATAGAGATGCATCGGCATCGTCAACAGCTTGCTCAAAATTCTGGCTGGTCTCTGGAAACAAATATCCGGTTGAGATCGAAAGAAGCAAGGTGATATGTTAATCCGAATGAAGGAGAGTAACAAGAGGGAGAAAGAAAGAAAGGAAAGGGGCTCATAACAATCCTATATACTCTGCCACATGTGCCACCACTCGCCGGCAGTGGGGCGATTACCCAGAAATTAGTTTTAAAGAGAAGGTAAATATAGTTTTTAGGCAGAGGAAGTTAAGCATATGTCAATCTAGAAACATTTAAGGCTTTTATTCCCTTCTATATGCTCCGTTTAAACCTGCCTTTTGTTTCATGTACATTTTTACTTTAAAAAAAGAAAAAAACAAAGAAAAGGGGTTCTTTATGCAGGGGTGCATGCAACGAAAAACATACCATAACCGTAATAAGTCTTCTTTCCTTCTTTCTTTTTATCTACATCATGCCCACTTCGTATCAAAACAGATTCATTACAACTGAGTATTTCAATATGCTCTTACTGACAGCCGTTTGTATGCGTGCATGCGTGTTTGAGCGGGGTGGGTTAAAAGAAGAAGGACGAAAGAAACTCCTGTAGAGTGTCATGCTCCATTTTCGTTGAGAATTGAAGTGTATCAAACCTTTTGCTTCCTCTGACTTTCCAGGTGTGAAGAAAGTTGAACGCACTTCCTTTTCGTTTCCTGCAACTCCTTCTCCAGATCGTCAATCTATTTCATTTGAACAGAAAAAGCATTTTATTAATACTAATGCCTGACATATACAAAACAATTAGAGTTGATGCTTCAACAATGTATCAAATATGCTATGTCCTCATACCGTCTGTTTCAACTCATTCTCCTTCTGTATTTGTTCTTCACACCTACAGATTGAATTAAAATGATACAAATAAGCAGAGCCAACAAGTATAATCAGGTAGAGCCAAATCAAATGAACTGGTGATTAAAGGTTAAGCCACACAGCTTTTAGATAATGCAATAGGGAGAGTATGTTATAGAATGTAAGCGCACATAAAAAACTACAGGGAAAAGTGGCTCTTAAAATGTGGCTTACGTTAAAACCAGAACAAGCAATAGGACAAAGAATAATATATGGTTGGACTCAGTCGAGAAAGTGTACGTCATATTTTGGGGTGCACACATGATTAGCAAAGAGACTTTTAACATCACTTAAATTAGGGGAAGTGCTAAAACCGCACCTTTTCTATGCATATCCACGCGACAACGAGTAGGGTGTAAACATCTTTGAAAATGTAGTTTGAATGTAGATCATTCCTAAGACTAACCATGCTTAACTGGACACGACATTAGAAATACTATTCTCTTACGATCATTTGTCCATAAGAAGTGCATTGGCGAAGGTTTATATCTTTTGGCTACAAATGAAGCATGGATTAGCAGAAGAGGGTCTGGATTAGACTTCCCAAACAATATGTTCTTGAAGTTAATGTAGTCGACTGTGGATGTTTGACAATTCAAGAGAAACCAATTGGGGAGAAGCTGAGAAAAAGTCACAATTTGTCAATACTGTCGCAGGAGGAAGATCAATATACCATGAAGGGAGCTAGTGGATAAGGATATGCTAGCTTGTGGTTAAAGCGAATACATAATTAGTGGTAGACTGGAGAGCCAAAACACGATTCACATTGCCAAATCCAAGTAATTGGGACAAGACTGTCAAGTGGAGCAATCAGTGGGTATAATGCTTTCATGCGATCCCTAACTCTTCTGAAAAGAGTATATACACAAACATTAATACATGTATACATTTCATTACCTCAGGAACAGTTGGATGTTCTCCTCACATAGTTGTTCAATTGATGCAGATCTTGAACCATCTACATGCGTCTCTTCTTCAATTGACTTCTGCAACAAATGACAAAACCAATGAGAAAAAGAAAACCCCATATTTTCTCTACTTCATAGCCATATTACCGGAGGCATTCAACTTTAACACAGGCAAAGATCTGTCCAATAATCAAAACCCAAGTGAGAAAGTAGTTAGCTTCTCTTCTTTTGGCTTTGATGTGTACATATATCTTGTTTACCAGGAAATTGTCTCTGTGCCAAGAGATGTGACCAATATGCAAACTAGCTGGATTAGTTTATGTCCCTGACTAGACTATAAATCACTGGGTACGTTCAATGCACATGGTGACCAACCAGTTAAAGTTGTTTGTAAAATAAAAGATGGACCCAAGACGAGCAAACAAACAACAACAGAGGACGGCCAATTGCACAAAGCTTTGGCTTCGGTTGATACACGCAGCCTTACCCCTACTATTCTGGAGAGGCTACTTCTGTGCTCTGAACCAACCTTATCACTCCAAGGCTCACCCTCAAATTTGCAGCAAAAACAAATCATGTAATGCATCACAAAGTGATTAAGTGTATTAGTCACGTTTCGATTTACATATACGCTGGAGCATGGCTGGGCACAACCACGGCTGCCATATTGTATCCTACCATTTGGAATGTAACAGGGAAGTTACCCTATTATCAGCTTAATCTTAGCAGCCGTTTTTATCCTACCAGTTTATTCTTCGATTACTGAATCCACATGCTTGTAATAGACCACGCTATAAAGGAACCTGACAATACGAATAACACAGTTCAGGTAACGCAAATATGTAACACTTACAGCTGCAACCCCAGTATGAGGAACAGGCGTCCCGATATAGTTACTTATGCTCGGGTTTCCGGGCAGTGCACCATCCGAACGCTGTGGCGGATTAGGAGGTGGACCCAGATGATACATACCCTTTTGAGCTTTAGCTGAAAGCACAACAGGAGGTTGGACTGCACGTTCATTTTGCTTACTTTTGGCACCATCAGGTTGATGTCCTATTAAGTGGCAGTGGCCTCTCCTGCAATATCCACAACAGATTGTAAAGATTCACTTGTTTGTCAGAATTGCCGACCAATTGAGGAATTGGAGAGGGAAAATTATAGTTTTAGACCATGGTAATAGGCCAAGGGGTCAGGCCTCCCCTTAGTGAGCGAGCTTGGTGGCCCCTATGTTCCTACCTTTTATCCAGACCAGATTCAATTAACTTGTATCTTGTTTTGATCCTGTTTTGGGGTTCCTAAGTGGACTTCTCTATTTCTTGTTTTAATGTTTCTGGGTTCAGAGGCACAAAACCCACACAAGAATTGAGTGAAAAAAAAAATACAAAACTCTTCATAAAATGAGAAAGGAAACTCTGCTATTGTATCTCATCGCATTGAGTCAATCCAGATTGTGTAAAAGAATGACCATAAAGCACAAACCAGTATTCCATTATCATTTGCTTCAGCCTCATTTCCAGCCTGAAGTACACAGATGATCTCTCAAAATCTTGCTTGTCATGAGCTGGTTCGATGAAATTTGTTTCAAGAACTCCTGCAGCAAATACAAATAGGAAGCTTATGACTGCAACTCATGGGAATATTTGACATAGAATGCCAGAGAATACATACCAACAACACCATTCCCTTTGGAAGAACCATCAGCAGTGACTTTCCAGAAGGGCTGAAACAACGTGACATACACATAGCATCAGTAACATGACGGTAGCACCAACTTAAAATCTCTCAGACAATTAGTTTCAAATCCTAAAAAGTTCCCTGAACAATGCCATTTCTCATTTGACATGGACTGCAGCAAAAGCACATAATCGTTAAAATCATGCAACTTTTTTGAAGTGCAACACATAAATTTAATTTATTACTTCCACAAGTTTGCTTCACCTAGTTTAACCAGAACCAGGGTCTAGTGGCATTGCATCAAAGTAAAGTGAACATCTTTCAAGTCAACTTTACCTATCTACTGCCATGCTTACCCGGATGAGTCGATTTTTATGGTACACGTTGAATCCAGAAATTCCAAGAGCAGGTGCTTCTTTAATAAACCCAAGGGTCGTCTCCACAGCAACCTAAAGCAAAGGGGGGGAATGTTTAATGCTTCGTAACTTCCAAAACATAAAGTCCAGAAACTTAAATTAAAAACAAAAAAGAGCATCCAGAATGAACTTGCATAGAAATTTCTACCTAATCATTTGAAGCTTTAAATTTGTTGAGCTCTTATCCTTCAGATGTAATTAACAAGGACAAACTTGAGTCTGGTTTGAAAGTTCTCAATATAAAAGCAGCACCTTTCAAGCAATTCCAGGGATAACGGATTCACCCCCTATACTACTATGTTCTCCCAACAAGCAAAAGGTTCTAGAAGCTGCTGTGGTGCCATAAAAAAACATTCCAGGCCTCTATGTGTGGGGGAGAGTGTGTGTGTATTGCGTGTGATCCACACATATATCCGCTAACAATATCTACCAGACAACACAGCAAAGCTTAGTTGAATATGCCTAAAGAATACGTTTTCCCTAACTGCCGGAGCTGCAGAGAGGCTGGGTGTAAAGTGAAACTATATATCATGTTTTTAACACACTTTCTGATGCCAAGGAAAGTGAGTTCGTACCTACGTAGAGGTGCCATAAAGGCCGCAGTCCGAGTCAGCTTCCAAGTATGCAAAGTGAGAGACAGTGAGGGCGGAGTAAGGGCAGAGAGCAAGGCTTCCCAGACAGGCCGTGAGGAGTGGCAGTGCTGCGAAGACAAGGCTGAGACGAACAGGGCCGACAGTCGACAGTCCAAGTCAGGGTCCAATGTTACGGTCCAAAGTCACGGTCCAAAGTTATGTCCAATTTTGTGTCTCTCTCTAGAATCCAAGAGCTCTCAAATTCTAGAGTGAGAAAGTGATTTTGTGAGAATGAAAAAGAAGTCCTTTTTGAGTCATAAAGTTCACTATTTATAGGAAACAATGTGCTTATGTCATAAAGTGCCACATGTCGTCCCCTGGGAGTGACACGTCACCAGGGGGTCCCAAAATACCAGTTCTCCGTTGGACTGCCGGTTCCCAAATTCGCGTTGCCTGCCTCGCATAGCATTGCTCTACCTATCTGAGAAGACTGACCACCAGCATGATCAAAGTAAGCCCATTGCCCCAGCCACCGATCCAAGCCCTTACTGAATCCCACAAGGTGCGTCAAGAGACGCGCAGAGAACCTGGCAGTTGTGAGGGTTGCCCCTGTAGCCAACTGACAGGCGGACTATGCGCGATGCCCTACAAGGACCTGCTCCCATCCCGAAGTGACCCGTAGGTCCTTGTCCTGGTGGTGTCGACAATCAACGGTAACATGAGTGGACATGGTCGCAGCTCAGTGCGTAGCGTCAAGCAAGTCACCCCAGGCGGCGATAGCCTTGTGGTAACGAGCATGTCCCGCTGCAAGGGGTCCCCGTGCCGGGGCACTACAAACGGAGCCCCCGTGATGATGACGGCGATGACTTTGTGGTAACGAGCCCATCCAGCTGCGAGGGGTCCTCGTGCGGGAGCCCCCCGTGATTATGACGGCAATGGCTTTGTGGTAACGAGCCCATCCCGTGGCGGCGATGACTTTGTGGTAACGAGTCCATCCCGCTGCGAGGGGTCCTCGTGCCGGAGCCCCCCGTGATTGTGACGGCGATGGCTTTAAGGTAGTGAGCCCATCCCGTGGCGGCGATGACTTTAAGGTTGTGAGTCCATCCCGCTGCGAGGGGTCCTCGTGCCGGATCCCCCCGTGATTGTGACGGCGATGGCTTTAAGGCAATGAGCCCATCCCGTGGCGGCGATGTCTTTAAGGTAGTGAGTCCATCCCGGTGCAAGGGGTCCTTGTGCCGGAGCCCCCCGTGATTCTGATGGCGATGGCTTTAAGGCAATGAGCCCATCCCGTGGCGGCGATGACTTTAAGGTAGTGAGTCCATCCCGCTGCGAGGGGTCCTCGTGCCGGAGCCCCCCGTGATTGTGACGGCGATGGCTTTAAGGTAGTGAGCCCATCCCGTGGCGGCGATGACTTTAAGGTTGTGAGTTCATCCCGCTGCGAGGGGTCCTTGTGCCGGAGCCCCCCGTGATTGTGACGGCGATGGCTTTAAGGTAGTGAGCCCATCCCGTGGCGGTGATGACTTTAAGGTTGTGAGTTCATCCCGCTGCGAGGGGTCCTCGTGCCGGAGCACTATGAACGGAGCCCCCCGGAATGATGACGGCGATAGCTTTATGGTAACGAGCCTATCCCGTGGCGGCGATGGCTTTGTGGTAACGAGCCCATCCCGCTGCGAGGGGTCCTTGTGCAGGAGCACTACGAACGGAGCCCCCCGGAAGCATGTAACATGATTGTGGCGCATGGGCGCGGTGCCTACAGCACAAGACATTGATTGTGGCGCATGGGCGCGATGCCAACGGCATGAAACATTGATTGTGGCCCATGGGCGCGATGCCAACGGCATGAGACAATACCTGGTGCCGGGGGCACATGTTATGAAAGTGGCGCGGCGACGAACGTCGCGGAGCAATACTTGGTGCCGGGGGCACGTATCATGAGAATGGCGCACGGGCGCGGCGACGAACGTTGCGGAGACGGCGCACGGGTGCGCGTCGTGTCCCAAAGACGGGATGTGAGTTGAGTGTGCCTGTTATAACAAAATAATGAATGCAACATGTAGTAATGACAAAGTTGGGAGTGATGGTATGCAGTTGTCGGCGATGGATCATTCGGCGGTAGCGCGCGCGACTTTGGGCGACGAGAATCGCGGGAGCGGTGTGCGGTCACGGACGACGGACATCGCGAGGTTAATGTACGAACGTCGATAAACATCGCGGAGGTGCAAAGACTCGAGAAAATAAGTGTGCGCGGTGGGAAAGGCCATAGGCCAAAAATGGGGGGAAGGCCAAGGCCCCTAGGAGGCCGAGGCCGACCCCCTGGGGAGGCCGAGGCCGACCCTAGGGGTGGCCAAGGCCAAATGGCCAACTCCCATGAAGGAGCCCAAGGCCACTCCCCCCTTTCGGTGAACTTCGGGCGCGCCGACGGTAGGTGTTTTGATGGGCAATGACAAATCTGAAAGTTGCATTATGACGAGCATGTCGAGGTGAATCGTACCCATGTGACGAATAAGGTGCCAAAGTTACGTACGAAGCGTGCGAAGCGAAAAAAGTGCGAAAAGGGGGGTGCGCGAAGGGGTGAACCACCGGGGGAAAATGGCCGAGGCCAACCCCTCCTGGAGGCCGAGGCCGACCCCCTGGGGCTGGCCAAGGCCAAATGGCCAACTCCCATTTTTGGAGCCCAAGGCCACTTCCCCTTTTAGCAAACTTCGGGCGCGCCGTCGGTAGGTGTTTTGATGGGCAATGACAAATCCGAAAGTTGTGTTGCGACGAGCGTGCTGCCAAGAATCGTACCCACATGATGAACAAGGTGCCAGAGTCACATACGAAACGTACGAAGCGAAAAAAGTGCGAAAAGGGGTTTGCGCGAAAGGGGTGAACCACCGGGGGAAAATGGCCGAGGCCAACCCCTCCATGGGGAAGGCCGAGGCCGACCCCCTGGGGTTGGCCAAGGCCATTTGCCCCTTGACCCCGTTGCTCCAAGTGCGCCGTCGGCCGATGTTTTTGGTGAAAAGGTTCTTGGGTGGTTTCGGTGTGACGAACGTGCTACCGTGAGTCACGTTGACGCGAAATAAATTGTGCCTAAGCCGCGCACGAGGCGCGCGGAGCGAAAAATGCACGTGACTTGGGCGCGCACACTTTGACCGGTTCGATGCGTTGAAAAATTGACCGTTGACAATGTCGACGTGTTCGCGTGAAAATTTGCTGTGAGAAACTTCTCATATTAACTTCCTGGGATGGACCGCATGTTTGAAATTTACCACAATTCAGAAACAAAATTTGTAATGCAGCGGATCAAGTGGCTGATTAGGTAATCACCAAACCATCTATCAGACGAATGGGTGCAGGACTACCATAAATCTACTCCCACAGAAAGAATATACACAGAGCATGATGCGCAAAGGATAACATTCTAAGTGGCTGATTTACCACAATTCACCGCATGTTTGAAATTTACCACAATTCAGAAACAAAATTTGTAATGCAGCGGATCAAGTGGCTGATTAGGTAATCACCAAACCATCTATCAGACGAATGGGTGCAGGACTACATAAATCTATGCCCACAGAAAGAATATACACAGAGCATGATGCGCAAAGGATAACATTCTAAGTATTCATTATCTAGTTGGTATCAAAAAAAAGGAAGGGGGACAATTTTTCAGGGACGAAAGGTAGTGAATCCTAGGAGCGACTTTCCCATATTCCAAATTCAAGGGTCCTCCGTAAAATGCAGCTAAAGCTATTCGCACTACAACACCTTATTTTCGAGTAGGGCACTACAGCACCTAATTCTAGACTAGGGGTCGAAAATCAACCTCACTGTTTAGGCCAAAAACCAGCTTTCTCGTCCTTTAATATCTACTTACAAATTCACCTTTGACTCAGGTTGGGAAAGAAAATCAACCTCATGTTTAGACCAAAAACCAGCTTTCTCATCATTTAATATCTACTTGCAAAATTCACCTTTGACTCAGGTTGGGAAAAGGATTACTTTGCAATGCAAAGTCACTTCCGATTTATAGTCACAACTTTCAATTACTCATCAGAATATTTAGGTCATGAACTCCATCTAAGCAACAAAGTTAATGCAATCACTTATTTCCAGCTTCAATTGACTATAAAAAAAAGGATAAAAACAACCTTTCTGAACATAAGCGTTGAAGAGACTGAAAATGTAGATAACATGCGTTAAAATAATCAGCTGCTTTTAGAACAGAAAAGGTGCCAACAATTTTCTAAATTTGTACGTTTTGTGTCTCTGCTCCCAGTTGTCATTAATGGAAAAGAAATTATGCAGGAATGCTTATGCATGCCCTTTAAACACATACATGAGAGGGTGGAGTAAGAGAACCCCTCATAAAAGTTTGATCAATCATATCAATTCTGCATGTTATCAAAACCTTTTTGTATTGGTTGAATTCTCATTTTGACTTATATCAAGAGGGGGTTGCTGAAAATTAAGCAATCAGCAGGTCAGGTTACCGTAGTAAACACAATGTAAACATTCTTCAGGCTGTTTAGATTTTATACCAGACACCATCAATCAAATACATGACCACGTAAAGGTGATCGCTTTTGGATATTTATACTGCCATCTTACCTCTTTTGATGCCATAGGAAGCTGTGGCCTATAGGTGATCACTTTTGGATATTTGAGCTCGTCAGCAATATTAAATTGCTCGACAGGTTTACCCCTTAATATAATTTGGAAGTTGGTGAATTTTCTGAGATACAACATTGACGCATATGCCTGCGAGAGAAAAAGTAAGTACTTTAAAATGCCTAAATGAGTACTGACAAGCAAAAACCAGATACAAAGCTAAGGTTACAGGTCGTCACCCTTAATGAATAGCGGATACGGTAGGAAATATGGGATTGTAATTCACGTACTTTCTTGTGCATTTTGGACCAACTTCCATGACTGGCTTCATCTCTTAACCTTATATCCTACGTCAATGATGCAACATAGAAAATATGGTTAACAAAGTATATTCGTCAATGAAAATTAATCTTCTTCTGCTAGTCCAACCCGAAACAGAAACATTATCAAGACACTGTTGGTAATTCTAATTGGGACTACTCAACTAGTAAAGGAAGTCAATTTGTGCAATCCATTTCATTATGTGGGAAAAATGTATGGACGGTCTTGCTCTACCACCGATGTCCCAGGAAAAAAGAGGCCACAAATACAATTAGTCCGTTTCCAAGGTATACTATTCAGGTAACACTAACATGATAGAAATAACCCCATAAATTAGGAAGAAACCTTTTCTCGTCCGATTTTATCCTTGATTTCGTATTTCCAAATTAAGCCCCTCGTGCCAGTGACTCTTTTTTAATTCTACTACCTTTCTCGGAATTCTTCTTTGTAAGGGTGTTGTGGTGTAAGTGGTAGAGAAGGGAGAAGGGGAAGCTCATTCATAACATAGTTCCTTCCCTGTTGTCTAGAAATATTTAGCAAGTGGAAATGGAAAATCAAATTTCACAATGTCTAGTACCTCATCATCGTCATCAAAATTCAATTCAAAAATGCCTTCGTCGTTCAGCCATAGGTTGTATACTATTATTTTTGTCCCATGCGACCCAATGTCCTCAAACTATAAAACAAGAATCAAGTCAGAGTATGAACATAAGAAGCAAAAGTACAAAAAAAGGTAGAAATAAATGTTTGTCAATTTTCAAGATATAAAAACAGGTACTACATTGGAAGTCCAACATATTTTGAGCGGAGTTCTTCACAAGTTGCGAGCGGCTAGACTAATATTCGAACAAACCTAGCCTGGCCTACGAGTATAATTAAATCGATTCATTATTGGGGACTGATATTCCCACTTCATCATGTTGCTTTTCGGCCCAAAATGACACAACTGCCCCTATCACCAATCCACATCTTTCTCTCTCTTCTGCATCTTCGTCCCCAAGTCCCAACACCAACACCACCGCCTCTCTCTCTTGATTAATCTACAACCAAAAAATCGCACTACCTCCTTCTCTTCCTTTCTCTTTCTCTCTGTCTTCCCACCCAAAAGCTGTTCTCTTTCTCTCTTCATCTCCAAAAATCGCCCTACCTCCTTTAAGTCTTTCCTCTAATTTAGAATGACAAAAATGATTTTTGTCATTCTAAATTTGAAAAATCTGTAAAACATCTTGAGACCAAAAAACAAATGGAGCCACAAATTTGCCATCGAATTAGAATTAATGCTACTGCTCCAGCCTTCTTTGCCCCTTTCAACGTCATTGGTTGAAAAATCCCCCCACGTCAATGTACTGAGAGAAGATACGGAGATTCTTGCATCAATGTTCGTGAATGATGGTAAATAGGGGTTGATCAAATTTATGATGAACATTACAGTGGTACATGCTGTGGTGATGTTTGGTTGGAGAGAGAGGTGCTGTGGTGTTGCACATGGGACGTAGGTTCAGAAGAGAGGAAGATGTGGGTTGGTAACAAGGAAATTGTTTCATTTCGGGACAAAAAGCAATATGGTGGAGTGGGAGAGGCTATTTCTGGAGTGGAAATATCACATTATCTGCAAAATAATATTCTACGGAGTACTACACAACTCCTCTCCTCTAAGGTGGTTGTCAGATGTTAAAGAACAGAAGAAAAAAAAAAAACACCGCTATGTAATCGTGACAACACTGCAGGATGAATGAATTTCCATCGAATAGAATCTCCAAGTTCATTTCCTCTGAGAAACAGAAGAAACAAGGAGAGCCTGTGCGACCAACACAAAGACGACTCGAGAAAATATAATGGCAGTACCTGTTAGTTTTTCGTACTGATAAGTAGGTACCTAAATACATAATACAATCAAAAGCCGATTACACAAAAACCAAAATTTGATGCGTTCTTCATGCTGCTTTTCTGTGGTTTCTATTTCTATTCTTCCTTTTCCAACAAGAGCAATATGACAGAAATTTATCATACAACTAAAGGTAACAGATAGAACCCAGATGCATGAACAATTCCCCCAAAATAGGCGAAATAAAATGAAATCATAGGTGAAGGTGTCTAGTAATAGTTTTCTGGTTCTTCCAGGATATACTTGATTGGCGGCTTAATGGTAAAGTTGAAAGCATCGCATTGTTAGCAAGATACAAAATGTTACAGAACGTTCCTGCTTAAACTTTAGCATGCTTGCTTACACTTTTTCTCTTCAAAGGAGTAGATGTAGCAGTTGAAACAAATTGAATCTATCATGAAACAATGATTGAAATTAAATATCAGAAGTACAAGTGGATAGCCACCTTCCATCGATTACTTTAGCAAAGTACCAGCAAAGACTCTTACAATGACCAGCTAAATTACTGCAATACATGCAAAAAGATGAACCTGCCGCATAAGGTCATCGTTCGATGCAAAGGGAGACCATTCAAGAATGATTTTCAGGTTAGTAGACCAATCGTCCTGAGAGCTATAGATTATTGGTTCTGCCCAATGGTCAGAAACATCAAAATCAACCTGCAATATGATTGGCAAGAAACAAATTTGAAAAAATATGCTTTTGATATCACAAAATAAAAATTAAGGTTGTATTAAAATAATTGAGATCAAAACATAAAACATATCTACCATTGGAACGATCACATCATCCTGCCCAGTTCTCCGCAAAAACGTATAGGATAAGAGGCCAATACTTTGGGTTGCTCGGCTAGAAAAAAGTAGTGGCAAGAACATAATTATGTAGACAATTGACAAGCAAAGATCTTAAGTAAGGGATTATTAACTACAACCCTAAAATATTCATAACTATGTGAGAGTTAAGCTAAACTGCAGTGAATAAGTACATTTACTAAAGCATGAGCATACACGCGCGCGCGCACACACAGACATGCACAGAGTTTTGTTAAAATATTCCACTTGGGGTATATTAACAACCTACGCCAAGCCGAACTTACAGTGTGTCCCAACATTTAAAAAATATAAAGGCTATATAGGGCAATATCATAATTTAACTCTGTTCACTTATTCTCTTTATCCAAGACCGCTGCCCCAATCATAACAGCGACCACAACCTGCTGCAATACATTACCCCCCCTTCTTCCCTTCTTCTCTCTAGTTGCCCTTGCCCCCATCAAAGATCGTTGCCACCCACTCACTGCAGCACCGGGTCAGATCGTCGTGAGTTGGAGGCGAATCGAGTGAACGAGGACGGCAGTGGCTGGGGGGTATGGAGGTACGTGGCGATTTGGGATAGCCATATGAAACACAACACAAAGAAATGTGATGACAAAGACATGTTAGATCACCAATTCTCTAAAAGCTTAACTCAGTAGAAATGGCCAACTCAAGAACTCAACTAACACTTTGTTAAGCTAAACGAATCCTTGTCTTCCACTCTTCCTGTCCAAACTTGTGTCCGTTGTTCTCTGGTAAATTTCTAGCAATCGGTGTATCGTTATAACTTCTGTTGTGTTACAACTCCATTTTTTTTCTTCAAATGGTGACGCCCTCCTTTATTTCTTGCTCTATACTTCATTGTACGCTAATTTGGCCATCATTGCATTCCTGGCCCAGTCCACACCATAATTCACACCTGCCCTGACTAGTCCACCTGTAAGTCTTAAGCATTGTCAACAGTAGCACAGAACTCTAAAGCAGCGCCACAACACCTCTCTGGCAACAACATCTGACAACCAACATCAGAAAAGACATCCAAATGGAGATTGAACCCCTCCAGGACAATAATCGATGACCGCCTTATGCAACACTCAACCAAAATACTAAGAAAATTCCCTTTCAGGAACCTCTTGCGCAGTCATATTTACTTCACCCACAGTCCTCCAACACACATATGACACTCCTCGTGTGGGTGATACCTACTCATGCTTAAAGAGGCAAATCAAGGTGCAATGAGTACCAACTAGGTAGAGTGCAAACAGCACTAACTAAAGGGAAATTGCAAATGACCCCCCTCGTCTATTTCGGGTTTCTGGGTCGACCCCTCGGATATTAATTTCAAGAATTGACCCCCCCCCCTCAATTTGGTAAAATTGAGGACAATTGTGTCTTTTTGGACAATTAATTGGTGAGTTGCCGATAAAAGGACACAAATGCCCCTACATCCAATGAGTCCTTATCTTTCTCTTCCTCAATTCTTCATCACCAACTCAAGCACCACCAATGCCCCACCACAACCACCCCCAGTCCCCTACCACCATATCCACAACCTCCACCAAAGCCGCCAACCGCGACCATACCCATAACAATTACAACCATACACATCACCGCCACCACCATAATCGAACTGCCGCCACAAAACCCATGAGTACCACCACCAACCACCAAACCCACCACCATATTTACTGCCGATGTTACCAAACACCAAACCAACACCACCATACCACAACACTAGACCACAACATAGTCCTCAACAACAACAACACCATACACACAAATTTGTTATCAGCCACCAAATCCACCACCGCACGGCGCCACCACAACGAATCAAACCAAAGCCCAGATCGGCAGGGTGGGGAGGGGGGAGCCAGTCGACGATGGCAGTAGTGGGGTTGGGGAAGGGAGGGAGGGTGTCGGTCGACGATGGCGGCGACAGGGGGGGGGGGGGGGAGAGCCGGGGCCACAGTGATGGCTGTTAGTTTTTCTTTTTTCTTTTAAATATATATACACAAAAATATTGATAGTTTGGCATTTTAGTGAATGGCAGGGGTAGTTTCGGAGTTTCACGTCCAAATTTATCCGAGTTGAATTATTGATAGTAAGGGGGATCAATTGACGAACTTAACACCCAAAGGATCGATCTGGAAACCCGAAATAGATTAGGGGTTCATTTGATGATTTTCCCTCAATGTAATGGAGGAACAAAACAATTCAAGGTCCATGTGCCATCACATATGCTCTAGTATATATTACGGGATAAGAGTTCCATCGTTGGATACCAGTGCAAGTGAAAAAGCCAATTTATAACCTCAATTCAACTTAGGGAAGACACAAGCTGCAAGAAACAATATAGAATGATGATAAAGAAAAAAAAGAAAAAGAAAGAATACCTTGTACTGGATGCACGACTGAAAACAATCACATCAGCACCTAGTCGCATGGTACTTGTCTTGAATCCATTACCATCTGCAATAGATATATGTCATGCAATAGGTAGGGACTGAATTATACGACCAATATTGAAGGAATTATAAGAGCTCAAAAGAGCATGAAGTAGCAACATGTTTGACTCTAATATTTGTTGAAGTTCCTACCATTGTTTGCAGATACTGTTTTGCAGTGCAAAGAGGCTTCATATCACTGAAGGATTTTTCATGTAGACATGATGCCTACGTAGTACGTATACATCTCCAATTTCAACAAAAATGCTAATAACATGTCCTTTAATATACACGACTTCATAGCAGACCTATCAAGTTTCACATCACACATATCATGCATTTAACTGCCCAAGACGATTTATGAGAGAGAGAGAGAGATTCAGGCAACAAGAAAGTCAAAATTGAGCAAACAGTTGCAGTTTTCCAATGCAGAACATCTCTATTATGCTTACGAAATTCACTGTCAAATTAGACAACGAAAATGCCAACATACTAAACTTTTACATGAAAAGAGTGCATTGCCACTTTTTACTCTTTAATACAGGGGGCGGTATTACTTCCTTCTTTTCCTAATTGGGTGTGTGTGTTCCTATGATCCTGGATATGAAGACCAAACAATTAAGTCCTTGTTAGACCGTGTGTCAATATGGTGCGACAAGAACAAGAAAGACTTGAGTAATCATACCAACCAAGGCCTCTAATTCTGAAAAGGGTGGTGAATTCATGGTTGTGCTTATTAGTTTGACAAGCACCCAACTAACTGTGACTTGGATCTCCCTAGAGTAGTAGACCAGTAACAGATTTCAAAACGTCTAGCTTTGGGACGGGGAAGAAAGCAAGTTATAAATCGTTGAAGTTTCATGTTGCCGTTAAATTTTAATAACACCACTTAGTGCAAAGAACTTTTTCAAGTAATTACTTCTGTTTTTACTAAAAAATATGAATTGTATTATGTAAATTATAAAGTAGAATACATAGTTCTACGACCCTAAAGTCTTTAATATTGTGATTTTCTTGAGCGTATAGCCGGCTTCTTACACCTTACAAAAATTATAAAACATGGGCCGGCCCCAAGTAGCTGGACAACTTTGTTAAGTTGAGAATTAATGTTTGAAATATCAAATAAACGAATGTTTATAAGATCACAAAGTCAAAGAAAACTACATATACTGGTGTAAGTATGAGCCTCAAGACTCTTGATATTACTGGACGATAAATAAATATCTTTTTCCAGTGATATATCGAAGTCTTTCCCATGATTTACTACATAACTCATAAACTAGAGATTCTCAGTATGAAGGTCTAAGGAGAATCTGTTGTTTCTTAATTCCTTTTTTAAGAACTTTCCGTATTTGAAAAGTTACGCACGACTCGCTTCTTTCCTTCTTTTTTTGGTTTATCGGAGGCCACTTAAGCCTGGGCTACACAACGGGGTGTAGCCCTTCCCCTCCCTTATCCGCAACCCACAGTCAACAATCTTCTTTAAGTAATATATCAAACTCTTTCCCGTTATTTACTTCAAAAGTAATTAAATAAAAATTTAGGTTTTCTATACTTCGAGATCTGAGGAGAATCTTTCTTATGCTCCAATATTTCAGTATTATAAAAGTTGCAGAGGACCAGTTCTCTTATTTTTTTTTTGGGTCCATCGAGGCCACTTGAGCCTTGGCTACACAATGTGGGGTATCACTCCCCTCCCTTCACCCCCCCCCCCCCAACCCCACCCCCAAGAAAAAACAACTCAATCGCTGGTTAGGCGGGAATCGACCCCACCAGCTCACACCTACTTGATTTCTAACATATAAGAACTTTAATGTGGGCATCAATATCAACAAGACAAATCGTTTCTATTGGTTGTCGGCATACGATATAGAAGCTAATAAAATGGGCTCATTATCAAATTGCGCTCCAAATAAAATGTTAGTGGTATCAAACAGAAACAAAACTATGATAAGGGCTAATGTGAGAGTGGTATCAAACAGAAACAAAACTATGATAAGGGCTAATGTGAGAGTGGTATCAAACAGAAACAAAACTATGATAAGGGCTAATGTGAGATGATACAGCTATTTGGTCCTGTCACTGTTAGTATGATGGAGACCTGACAATTTTTGGACCGTACCCGCGGGTCTACCCGTACCCGTCCAAAAATCCCGGGTACGGGTACGTATATTATAGACCCGTTGAAATCAGACCCGGACCCGAACCGAACCGTAATTTTCGGGTCGGTCCGGGTCGGGTAGCGAGTAACCCGGTTTACCCGGATTTTATGCATATATAAAGGACAACTTTTGTGCCCTAACCATTCATTCTCATTTCTTTCCAACTTCTCGCCTCTCAGGCCCTTCTCTCTCACTCTTACGCCGCCCCCCTTCCTTTCTTACAGCGCCGCCGCCCCTCTCGGCTGAGATCTACCACCATCACTCCATCTTTCCCCTCACTCTAACAACTAACAAGGCCATCGCCGACCGCCACCAATCTTCTGCCACTCAGCCCTCTCATAGATCTGCAGCGCCACACTCTCTCTATCCCTCACCTCACAAATCTGCGGCGCCGATCTATCCCTTACCTCACAGATCTTGCAGATCGGTCGCCACCGGCAGTCAATCGTCGAGTCCACCGCCGCCGATCATAAAGCTCGCATCACCGCCGCCACTGTTCGCCGTAGTTGGACACAAATTCTGCGACGAATGGATGACTTAATTTTGCATTATTTATGCATGATGTAATGTTCTATCTGTTGAAATTTAGTAGTTATTTTTTTTACATGTTGTAGTTATTTTTGTTTTCTTTATAGAAGTTGTAGTAGTTGTTTGGATTGTTGGTAGGAAATGGGATTGTATACCTGTTAGGAATTTAATCTGTTTTATTTTGGATTGTGGGTAGGGGGACAATGGGATACGGTATTTAAAATTTCAGTTGATATAATTATTATTTTGCTGTGAAATTGAAAATAGTTCCAACAACTAATTGAAAGGAGGAACATGCTGCTAGGTAGCCGAAGGAAGCAAAAGAAACAAATGAAGAAAAAGAATAGCCCTAAGTAGTTGGAATGTAATCAAAATGTGGTAATTATGTTTATTAAAAAAATTAATTATTTAATTATTTACCCGCGGGTAATACCCTACCCGCAAGGGTAGGGTACGGGCCTTGAAAATGACTACCCGGGAAAAAACGGGTAAAATTTACCCGACCCGGCTTTACCCGGATCCGATTGGTTTTTACCCGTACCCGTGCAGGTCGAACCGTTTGCCAGGTCTAGTATGATGGAGAAGATGGAGGGGGATGGGGGGTTATATTCATAAGCAACCTATGTTCAAGTTGGCCTATTTCTGAGTAATTAGACCTATGTTCAAGTTGGCCAATTTATTAGACAAATAATTGCACATAAAAGAAGAAAAAACAGATGAAAACAAAATGTTTACATCCCAGGCAATTCTTTAGTGTTAGCAGCAGACTTTAAAATAAGCGGGTGCAGAAAGAAAAAAAAATCTATCACGTGAAGCTATATTTAGTACCGCAGAGAGGTTATAGAAATTACACTGTCCAATTGTTGTGTTTGTCTTCTTTGAAGAATAACCCAAGCTCATGCATTTCCGCAAGGATTCAGGATCCATTCCGCCACCGTCGTCTGTGCAAAATAGCAAGCTCCTAACTATCTATTCCCACAAGAACAGGATATCAAGCACATATCACCATACACACCTTGAAAAAGTAAGGCAGGAGAGTTATCCCTCGCATTGTAGATTCTGTCAACCTTCACAAAACTTGCTCCATGGCTTACCTAGTACAAAGGCACACATAATAATATGCTACACATAAAAGTAGGGTTGGTGGTAAATGATTACATGGAACTGAATCTTTCAAGTACAACCCCAATAGTTTATTCCCTGTTAAAGCAGTGAATAGAAATTAAAATCAAATTACAGTCCACTACATCTACCTTAAAAGTGTAAGGCAAGATGTTACATATATATAGGACGTAGGCCACAAAATGGGGGAGAAGGGATACCTGATAGAAGGAGAGGACAAACACAATATTCATGCACATAACATTATCTTTTCAAGCAAGATATACACTATTAGTTCTTGACAGCTTAAGCTTTAAAGCAGATGACAACTTAACATGGTATCAGAACTCTAGTTTGGCAAGGTCTTGGTCCGAGTTTCCTGGGTTGCATTCGGTCCCCCTTGCATCTATGCCATGGTGGTGGAGCATTGAAGCACTATACATTCTGGGGTTCATTGTCTTACAGCCTATGCTTTAGAACAAATGACAAATTCATATTATGCATATCACTTCCAGTGATAACTTAGCTTTTCCAGATATGCATCTACCTCTTACCTTCAAAAAATCCACAACTACATATACTGCAACTTTTCTTCATGCCTATTCTAAATTCCATATCTGAAATAGCTCTAACATATTACAGGACTAAGAACGCTATAACTTCTTCTATTTTTAAAAAATATGGCTTACATAAAAACCAGGGAGAGGGAGGCGTTGTGGAACTCGTGTAAACATGTACCTTCAGAAAATAAGAAACGGCTAACCATGATAGCCCACAAAAAGAATATTCATGATTGGCACTAAACAAAAGCCACTACCTGCTTTCCTTTCCCATAATTCCTGGCCCTGAATTAATAGAGCATCCTCGCTTTCTCAACTCCCACTTGTATTGTGACAGCTTCGACTCTATTCCTAATATTCAAAAAAACAAAAAGTCTTATCCTCGTTGACACTGCTATTTGGCACAAGTCTAGGGGTGGGCATTTAAACCGTGAAAACCAATCCAACCGTTAAAACCGAACCAACCAATCCGACTAATTCCAAACCGATCGCAAAAACAGTTGGTTCGGTTTTTTTTTTTCCAAACCGCATATTCGGTTCGGTCGGTTCGATTTGGATTTTTTGAAACCGATCTAAACCGAACCGACTGTACTTAATATATAATATATATTTTTTAATTAACCCCCGTTAATTTTACTAACTGCCTTAGTTAAACTTAACCCATTAATATAAATAGCAAGTAACCCTAAATTTCATTTACCCTAATTCCTACTTTTCATTTTGCACACGCCGTCAGATCTGGATTGCTCCACAGCCTCAAGCCCTCAGCCTCCATTTTGCCGATTCTGCCAAGCTTCAGCCTCCAGATCTTGCGTCAAGATCTGCCTATTGCTCCACGCCTCCACGGCAGCGCCTCCCTCAGCCACGTCTCTCCTCTAGTCGCCGTCTCCACCTCCCACGGCTGTGCCTCCATCTTTGACGTCTCTCCTACCGCCGGTGCCTAATCTCCAAGTACGAAGTTATGCCTCCCTTTCTCCTCTACTCTTCTGTTTCTTCTCTTTTCTTTTGTTTCTTGAATCTTTTCTCTTCAGTTTCTTCTCTTCACCACATGATCTGACCAAAGCTCACCAATTAGACCAAAGTGTATCTAGATTCTAGAGAATATAGAGTAACTGATATCATGATGATTCCTTTGAATAAATTGGTGAATTAATTTTTCAGCTTTACTTGATTTGTTATGGTTGAAGTGTATTGTATCATTTTATTGTTTCTGTTAGCTCCTTAATCCAGCAAATTCCAAATGACAAGACTTCTTTTGGCTGTCTGGCAGTATGAATATAGGTTTTTAGCTTCTCTGGGTGCTTTACTTATACTTGCTTTTATGTGATACTTAGTTCTTCATTTACGGAATGCATTAGTTCTTCATTTACGGAATGCGTCTGCCAATTTTTTCTATATTCATGCCCTCCATCTACATTCAGTGCGTTTTTAGTTTATAACTTTGTTTGTTTCCTGTAAGAATCTTTTTTAGCTTTATCTCCTTATTGGGGTCTTTCTCTATATTCTTGTTCTGCATTGCTTTTATATTTGTTTACCTAAAATCTGGTATGTAGAACAAATCCAAATGCTTTGGCTTTTTTTGGTCCTCTTGTCTCTTGATTATATCTGCTAGTGTGTGTGACTGATTGTACTTCATTGATCAGCTTATTGCTTATCTCAGTGTTATTTCTTAGCACAAGTAATTCAGTGTTGTTTTTACCTTGTAGTGCTATCTGGGCATTTCAAGCATATCGCAGCTATTGATGGCATGCCGTAAAGATTGAATATAACATAATTTCAAGCACACCACAGTTTATAGTTCTGCTGCTGAGCTACTATAGCTGTTATGACATTGTAACCTGTTTAATCTTTGGTTGCAGGAATTGAGTACCTAGAAAATGCCAGAAAGCAAGCTGCATGCCAACTTGAGGAAGTTGCAGGTATCTTAGAAAGTTTGTGCTGCCAAAGTTTGCACATAGCTTGTAGTGGACTGAGAATGGCATGGTTTAGTTTTTGAGTAACTCTTTTAGATAAAGCCTTGTGATGTTTGTTCTACTGAGTGCTGATTATATATATGCTGAATTACTAATTATATGTTGACTACTGATATATATATACACTGAATTACTGATTATATGCTGATATATATATATGCTGATTATATGCTGAAGTATATGTTGATTATATGCTGATTAACTTTTTTAGAATATATATATATACTGAATTTCTGATTATATATGTTGATTCCTATCTGCTGATTCCTTTTCATTTTCATTTTTCAGAAATTGTATGTCGATTGAAGGTTGATTGGTGATGAAGGTTATGAAGATGCCAAAGTTGATCCTTAAGACTTGTTCCCTATTTAACTTAATCTGGTTGTTATAATGATCTTGTTTAATGAGGTCTAACTTAATTACAACTTTTAACTCATCCGTGTAATGATCTCTTTAGAGTTATCAGTTATGTACTTTGATTAGAAAACTCATGCCATGTATGATCTCTTTAGAGTTATGTAATTTGATTAGAAATTTAGAACTTTAATAGATAATTGTAAATTAATGATATTGTGTAATGACTAATTCTGTTTTGAATGTTATGTAATCTAATTAGGATTTTAAACTTATATTGCTTGGTTACTTCTTTGAGTTTTTAGTACACAATTCATTATTTTGGGACTAGAAGAAAGGAGTCTAGCCCAAACCATTCGATCCGCTCAAACCGAACCGTTCGAGCACGGTTTGGTTTATTTTTTTCCAAACCGATGTTGGTCGGTTCGGTTTCGTATTCAGCCTTCAAACCGAACCAACCGCACCGTGCACACCCCTAGGCACAACAATGTCTTAAACACCCTTTTAGGATATCCACTAATATTCCTTGGCCTCCGCCTTGTATCTGCCATATGAAGCAATCTGCATGTTTCCCTCAGATTCTAGAGTGTCATCATTACTGTTGTCGGCCCACTGGCGGCTTGTTCCTTTATCACCGCATTCCAGCATCTGGATTACGACACAATATTACCAAAACCACCTAGAGTAAAATGCACCAATGGCCACCAAACTATGACCCATTTTTCACTAAAGTCACTCAACTTTTTTTTGTGCCATTTTGGTCACTATACTCACAAATGTGTTCAATCTGGCCATTCCGTAACCGTAATTAAATTATCTCCGTTAAGTGGTCATGTGCTGCGCACATTACCCATCAAGTGAGGGGCAAAACCGTCCATCTTCTCTCTCCTTTTTAATTTCCTTTCCTTCTTTTTTTTCATAATTTCCATTTTTTTCTTCATTTCACCGATTTGGCTCTTCCATTCTTTCTCTTCATTTCCTCTCTCTCTCTCTCTGTCTCTGTCTCTCTCTCCCCTCCCCAAACCCCCATGACTCCATCCACCACCACCGCCACCGGCGCCAAACCGACCATCACCATCACCCCCTGTCACCAAAGAACCCACTATCTTCGTCTTCGGAACCGCCGCCCGTCAGAGATTTCCGTTTTGTGCGCCGCCTTCTTCAGATGAACTTGCATGGTGCGATGGGGGATCTGGACTTGATCGGCGGGACGGCGTCTACGGGGAAGATCACGGCGGAGATTTGGAGGTTCCCAACGAGATTGTGGCGGTGGAAGAGAAATTTGGCGAACCCTAGACTGTGGGTGGCGGCGACTTTGGCGGCATCGGGGATTAATGATTAAATTTGGTGGGTAGTTGGTTCACAGTAGTGGTGGGTGGGCCGATTGGTTGTGGTGGTGGGTTGCCGAGTCATCGCAGGGTTATGGCTATCATGTGGTGGTGAGGTTGTGGCCGTGATGTATTGGTGGCAGGGCTGTGGTCGTGATGTGATGGTGGCACGGATGTGGACTTGATGTGGTGGTCGCGTGACTGTAGCCTTGATGTGGTGGTGGCTGGACTGTCGCCGTACTGTGGTGGTTGTATGTGGTGTAGGCAGTGGAAATGGAGGGTTGATGGTGATGGATGTTGGCCGGCAACGGAGGCTGGCAATTGAAGGTGGGCAAATGTTAAAGAACATTGATGAAGAGACAGTTTTACCCCTATTTTAAGGCCTCATGTGCATGGCGCGTGATCACTTAACGAAAAGAAGTTAACCCTGACTAACAGAATGGCCAAATTAGACACATTTGCGAGTCCAGTGACCAAAATCGCACAAACAAAAGTTGAGTGACTTTAGTGAAAAATGGGTCATAGTTCGGTGGCCATTGGTGCATTTCACTCAACCACCTATGTGACAGGTTCTGCAAACCTAACCAAACTTTGCTGCCACTCATCGGACTCAAACTAAGAAACGTGATAGAAGGGCCAGAACAAGTCTAGGACCCCGAATCAGTCATCAAATGCTTGCCTTCTCCTCCGTTGGGCTGAATTGACTTGAGTTTTAATCCTTGCTTAGACTCAAAGTTAGGCAACACTAAGCCATCCACAAATTAGAAAATTCAACACAAGTAATGAATTACAAATAAAAAAATTGCTTCTTACATTTTCTTTTCATCTTATATGGTTATTCCAGTTGCAAAACACAAGTATCTGTGCAGCACAACATAATGATGATTACCTCGTCAACAGAATTGTCCAAGAGCTCGGCAATTGCTGCAAAAGAAAATAGATATAGTAGTCTTGAAGCCTGATAGTTCCATTAGATACACGCAATTCTTAAGAGAAGGAAATACCGAAATAGCAATTTGTTAGAAGGTGCATTAGTACTTGTAAATGCAAGTACATACCTATACATAACTATGTCCTTATATTTTTCCCACATCTCTAGCAGCTATTAACCTAATAATTTAAATAATCAGTCACTCTGCTAGTCAACACAAAGGTTTCAAGATTCGAATGGCCTAAAAGTTCATCCAAGATGCACAAACAATTTATGTTCTAGGTACAGAAAATTGGCAGGTACAAATTATAGAGGGAGACGGGCTGAGAGAGAGAGAGCCTACATAGGATACATCTTGCCAACCAATCAATTTATACACAATTCTACAGCCAAAAGAATGCGACCTAATGCACCCCCAGCGGAATTCAATTATCCAATCTGCTCAAATAATTTGTGTAGTTCATGTAAAGTAACTCGAGATGTAAACAAAAATCACCTTCCCCCACGACAACATTACATGCTTCTGTTTCCTTCAGAGAAACACTGCCCTTAACATTCTCAAGTTTGGACTCGATTTCAATTACTAGTGTTCTTGGTCAGTCCCTTCACAATTTGACCTCATTCAGAATAAAAATAGTAAGATGACACCTACTAGAATCATAATGTAGGTCAAGAAAAGAAGTGAAGCGACACCCGAAGAAACAAAAGAGCATATCCTAACACGTGATAGTTAAACATGTGCGGAGTTGATGGAGGATATTGATTTTTTTACGCAACATGCTTAGATGGTTACTCTGACCTGAGAATAGCACTCATGTCTGTTCTTTCTTTCCATTTTTTCTTTCTGGAAGGGGATTTGGGCGCGGGGGGTGGGTGGGAACAACACCCAGTAAGGGAGATGCACTGGCTATTTGGATATCACCTTGGTCTCTACTTGTTGCTTACCATATACTTAGATACATGCATTCAACTGTTAACAATAATAACAAACAGTAGTATTCTGACTTCCATAACAACAACAAGTGTGTATTATTCAACCATATGACAGTCGTACTTTAATTTGACAACAATGGCTTCATTTCTTGGGTCTTCTCATTAAGTGCTCTGTTCTCCTTATCTTTTCTATTTCCAATAGCTAAACAAAAAGCATCAAATATAAACTATAACCAAAATGAATTACCTCCAAATGCCCACTTATGAGAGGTAGCGTTTGAATGCAGAAACTTTGGATGAACACGAGCATGCTCCAATTGACCTATAAATCACATAACAAACCTCCACCTCACGTATACACAAACACACATATCTGTGTACATTGCAAAACTACTTATATTTCGTAATTTCCATCCCCTTTGACCTTTTACAAATTCCTTGAATCTGAACATGTAAATCGACTTCACTCAATGTTTTTACTAACTCAGCCAAACAATAGTAATAGAGTTTGTAGTCGATTTTTAAGTTCAATTTTCTGTTAGAAAATTCGCAAAAAGTGAAAGGTGGCAATTAGTAAACGAAGCGGGTACGAGTCAATAAGATATAACCTTGGGCCGGGGCCGACGTTGTGGGGCCGATATCGTAGGCTCCTGCCTTCCAAAAGCTCCGCGACTCGAGCGTCTTTGCTATCGATGAATTAGCTTGTGGTCTGCTTTGCGATTGCGGCCTGTTTGGCGGTGTACTGTTCCGCTTTTCGGCTCCGGTTCCGCCTTCGTCGTCGCTGCTAGCAATGTCGACGACATTGGCCGGATTTTTGTCCTGCTTTGGCGGCATTGAGTGGGATGAAGGGCTGAGATTGTGAACAGGGGAATTTGAACGGCGAAATGTAACAGTTTGGGTTTGAGTATGATGAACTGGATTTGGGCGATTTTGGTACCTGTTTGGCCTTTTGATGAACGGGAAATTTACACAGAGCTGAGTTTGAGTTTTGTGCACTTGTTGAAGCTCAAGTTGGGCGTTAGCAAAACGATATCTGGCAACGAGAATTTTGCTTTCGTCGGTAAAGAAAAGGACCAGTTACTGTCACCGACTAATCAGTCACTTTTTTGTGGCGACAATTATCAAAAAAATATTTTTTTCTTCTGTTAAACTTTTCATAGTCTTCACGAAAAAAGTACAAAACGACGAGGAGTCTCACGGATTTGCGATGTCTGTCGGTGACGGAGAGCTCGTTTACTTTAATTAAGGATTTGTGATAAAAGAATTTTAAAATCTCACTATCAACCGGTTTAATTAAAACTTCTAGCTATTTTGAAAAAAAAGTGACGGTGTTATTTTAGTTTTGTTTATTACAACTGTCACGTCTTAACATTTTTAATTGTTATTATCTCTACCTTCTCAACACCCAACAACCTACAAAGTCCATAAATTTTTGAATCATACATATCATTGTCTCTCCATCGAATTAACGATCATCATCATCAAGATGCGCACACTGTTTGAGTTCAAACTCGAAACAAAGTTATTTGCAGAACTAAACTATTTCGTGAACTGTAAATTATTACGGACTCAACAATTATGCAACTATAGACCTGTAAATGAGTTGAGTTCGGGAGCACTTAGTATTATTCAGACTTGGTTAGCTTAACTTTTCGAACTTTAAATTTTGTGCTCAAGTTTGACTTGTTTATCTTTCAAGTTAATTCCAAAAGAGTTCGAACAAAACATAATTAAATGTTAATCAACAAGCTCAAAAAAGTGCTTTATAAGTGACTTGAATAGTTGCCTAAAGTATTTTGTATTAACGATGATTTGTTTCCCTAGACAGCATTCTTGTGATTCTTGAAAGGCTATGGCTACAAATAGTTATCTTTTGGCGACAAAATCATAGTCTTATCGTCGAGCCGAGCCGCACTACTGTTTGCTTAAAGGGTCTATCGAGTATACGGAACACACATCAATCTGAATGTCTCTTTGTGAAAAGGCAACGATACTGGCCTGTTCATCTGACATTTTCAACCCCCCTCGTCCCTCAAGGCTGAGAGCAATGACAAACTCCTTCTTTCCTCCAAGTTTACCAGTGGTAAAATAATCAAACAACTCTTCCTTTGTGTCCGTGTCAATCCCGCCAAAACTGCACCAGTTCTCCCGCCGTCAATGTTCAACTGGTTTGTGTTCCATCAGAGAAGGCCTCTCTACACCGTTATCAGTGGCAGAGTCAGAAATGTTGAGTGGCGTGAGTATTTGAATTTTTTTTATGAGCCAGCGATAAAGATATTCCTATATTCATAACCTAATATGTTTGTCCTCGTTTTTTCGTAGACAAAAATTAAATCTCATGGAATTAAGTCAACTATCTAAATTACTAGAATATTGGAATACAATGTTGGTTATGTCAAGTTGGCTCAAGCTGAAACTCAATAGAAAATTTGGGTTATTACAGGCCTAATTGTTATTACTATTAAACATGCAAACTATAAGTTCCAAATTCCCAATCCAAAATTGAAAATCCCCAAATTCCCAATTTCTAATATCTAAAATTAGAAGTTATTACTAAATAGAAACAAAAAGTTGTTATACAGTAACTATATAGAAACAAAAAGTTATTACAGATGATTTTCAAACAGTATATTTCTCATAACCACTCGGTCTAGAGAATTACCAACGAGCTGTCCAAGTGAGCCAATTATGTAGCTCCATTATTATACAGTAACTAGTATATTAGCTAAAAAAATTGGAAATTATTCTAAAAAAGCAGTTCCTGAAGTGAGAGGCGACTCCTCTCATGAGCTGGGACAAAGGAAAGAAAATAGCTTTTCCAAGGTTCAGTGATATAACGTACCTTTAATTAGGATAACCAACTCGACTCACTATATATAAAATCTGCTCTAACCGACTATCCCTCTTATAAATAAAGTTATGGTTTATAACATTGGTGCAAATCCAATCACCTCAATTTGAGATGACAAGCATTTCTTCATTGGTAGCAAATGATTATCCATTGAGCGGACGAATTGAAATAGTAGATATGAATAGGTGGATTAGGCTCCCCTCTTGTAAGAAGGGACTAACAAGATCAGATACTTAGCCAACCTTCAAAATAATACATTTACTGTGTAGGTAGATCTCATTGCCAAAGCACTATATGAGAGACAGTTGCTTTTCAATCGCAAAATGCTTGCACAAATACCTATATCAAAGCTCATTTTATCGCTGATCGAAGTTGCAAATTGAATATAAAAATGATATAGGAATCGGTGCTTTGAATTGACATATGTATATGAGACTATGTGTATCTATGTTCAGATGGTCGTTTGGACTCGTGATGACAATTTAAATAGGTAGCACAGTGAGACAAAGAAGATGATGTGAGTCTGTGGATACCTGAAGAGCTAGAGAGTCGTTTGATTAATATATAACGGTAAAATGGAGAATGACTTGCTATTTGACCATTTTTCCGGCCTTTGTGTCAAGTCAAATGGGATCAATTTGTTTGGAGCGGAATAAGTATATTTTAGGCATGGTTTTAGTTGTTTGAGTCAAGTTTCGTAAGTTCATTTTATTCGGTCCCGTCAGGTAGTTAGCGCGGTCAGTTTGGGTTTAACTCAGGTTAGAGTCTAGATAGGTTAAAGAGTTTGATTACTTGGTTTGGTCTTGATTAGGAGTTCTGTCTGAATTCATATTACTCACATTATTTGAACTAAAAAAGTATTCTTTTCCTCTTAGAAGTAGTTTAAAAATAAATTACAGAGGGGAGGAAAAACGGCCGATTAGCCTTTAAGCAAGCCGGTTCTTGTGAATAAGGGGTTTTTTTTGTCATTTTATCTTATCTCTTTTTTATCACTAGAGTTGCGTTTTATTTACTTGAAAGTTAGCGATGCTTTTAAGTGTTTTATAAGTTTTCCTCTTAAACATTAATGTATTTTGAATCACTTTGTAGCCACCCTCTCTTACGTACAAGAGGCATGCATATGATATGGGGAAAGAATGTGAAACGAGATTCAAGATTCAAGAATTCCCTCCCTCTCTCCCTAATTAACAAAATTTCTTCGTTTTCTTTCTCTGTTCCTTTGTTTCAATTCTGTCCAATTAGTCCCACATAACTCCATAACCAAACCAGCAAGTAAACGAACCGCCGAACCCATCACAGATAACCACCAACCTTGCCACCATGTGCACCACCACTCATTTATAGCCCTAAAGAGAGAGTTCAAAGAGCCCCTTTCAAAAGCATTAACTCCCAATTTGCTTTCTCTCATTAGATATCTGCCACCTAACTCCCCATTCGCGTTCTTTCACTAGAGACGTGGATCTTTATGAAGAAAGGATCTGAGACATGATTCAAGAATTCACTCTCTAACACTCGGTGTCCACCTTAAAAATAACATCTTGACTCCAACTCGCTCGCTTAGGGAAAGAAAAAAACCCATCTCTCTCTCCACTCGACTCTTCACTGCCGACCGGAGATTCTTCCACCACCGCCGGTTATTCGGCGCATGGTGCTTGTACATAGGTAATATCGGGTTGGCGTCTGTAACCTTTAATCGAGTCTTTTGGTGCTCCTCACGGCCTTGGGGAGTTGTAGTTGGTAGTTGCGCCTGGAATTGCGGTATGCGTTTAGGTGGCATGGGCTGGGGCTGTGGTTCAGACTGGTGCTGGGGTTGCTGGTGGTAGGTGGTGGTTGCAGTTTGGTTGCCTCGTATTCTATTTGGGTTTCGGTCTTGGATGGGTTGAGCTTGTCTCCTGGTTTGGGGTCGACTTTCGTGGTGGTTCACGATGGGTTAGGCACGGGGTGCTGTGGGTGTCGTCGGTTGAGGTGGTGGTAGATAGGGTGACTGAGGGAGGTTTTCTTCTTGCTAGGGGTCCCTCTTCTTTCTTCCCTTCCCATTCCCTAGTACGTCCCCCCACTCTCGGTTCCTTGTGGGTTAGATGGTATTGATGGGTAGCTCTGTGTGACGCCGGCGTGGGGAGTGGTAGGTTGGAATTGGTGGTCTGGTAGATGACTGTAGGTGGGGTTGTGGTTTGAGGTGTGGTAATTGGCGGTGAGGTTGGGCGGCACTGGCTGTAGTGGTTCTTGGCAACCGGTGGTGGGGTTCGTTGTGGTTGACGGAGGAACGGTGGCCGGCAATGGCGCCGGTCCTAGGCTTGGCGGTGGGTCGCGTGGTGCAGTTTGAGGTGGGGCTCGAACGTGGGGCTCGAGGGGCACTTGGTGTGCATGGTTGACAGGTAGAGTTTGGGCACCTGGCTTGCTCGTTGACTTGTTGTGTTAAGGGCTTATCTTTTGGGTTTTGTTGTTTTTGTAGGTTCTTGTCTTTTCTCTAGTCATGGGCATACTTTCGGAATAGGGTGGTTGTCCCTTGTGTATAGTTAGTGTCTTGATTTGGGTAAAAGTGTACTAATCTTTTATGCAGGTAGTCTTCGGTGGAGGTTCTTTGGCGATAAAGCCGTTCTTGTTTTAGCCGCTCTAGGATATTCAAGGACATCTGGCTATGTGTCGATCCTTGTCTGTGGTTACATTGCAGAGAAGCGGTCACCTGTTATTTTCTTTTATTGTACTCTATCTTGTACTACTTGCTTATTAATGATATGATTGGTAGGATTTTTACCTACGGTAAAAAAAAAAGAATTCACTCTTTCTTAGCTAACAGAATTTCTTCTCTTTCTCTCTATGTTCATCCGTTTCAATTCTTGCCAATTAATCCCAGAACTCAACCGATGTGCTACAGACTTAACCGCCAACCCATCACAGATCACCACCAGCCTCCCTCCGCCGCCATGTATACGACAACCACCACTAGTTGATAGTCAGAGAATCTAAAGAGCCCATATCTCTCTCTAGCGATCTTCAAAAGCATTAACCCCTATTCGCCTTCTTTCTGTCTAGAAACCTCTCTTTTTCTCTCTCTAAAATCTCTCTTTCTTCCTCCCCAACCCCACCCTTCTCTCATGGCAACTGGAGCACGGTCTCAGATGGAATACAAGGTGATTTCTTATTTTTACATTCTCTCTTTCTTAATTCAAGATTATTCAATTTGGGGATGTTTACTGTCTAAAATTAGGGTTTTGACCGATTTGTCAATTTTTTATTAGTTGCTGCTTTCTTTTATAGTTGATTTTACCCAACTTGAATAGTTCATTCCCGATTTTGGAACTGATATAGCCAAAAATACACCTCCAATTAGTGGATGACACGTGGCAGCTATGACACATAGTCTTCCACCAAGCCATTACTGATTTGGCATTTGCCTTATCAGTCTCTGAATAGAATCCTAAAAGGATTCTAACTCAATCATCAGAGATAGACATGTGATCCTCTAGGATCTTAATACGATCCTGATTGGATCTGTTCACAGCCCAGTCCTACTGGGCTCTTCTTCCTTCTACAATATAAAAAGGTCTAACCCCCCAGGTATGGACAACTACACACACACATACATATTATGTTCTTATTGCTTTTTAGAGTTTTACATTGTTAGTCATCTCTGACTTAAGCATCGGAGCGTTCCCCCGCAGGAACCCCACCCGGCGGTCACTCTGTGTTCTCTTTTGCAGGCCTATTTGCTAGTGTGGTTCCCGATCCAGTTTTTAGTTGCAACAGATTGGCGCCATCCATGGGACCACAATAGAGAACATGGCCAATCAATCATCTTCCAACGACTCTCGACTTAGTCATACTCGAAACCGTCGTGCACGATCCAGCAGTCCTCGTCAACTCTGTCGTTCTCACGACCAACGTTCGACACCTCTACGTTGTTATGCTAGTTTTACAGAAGATGCCTACGTTATTGTAACATCCACTACTCCAGAGTCAGATGATAGATCTTGAAAAAATAGATCTCCAACATCGACTCTGAAGAAAGGTGACCTTCGTCATCGTATCAACCACCGGCTGTTCAAAACACCCCATGCCGACCTTACGAGAGAAATCCATGAACTAAAAGATGTTGTGAACACTCTCCAACAAAAACTCGACATGGCGGTGGCTCCTCCATCCACCCATATTTATCACCTATATCCAAGTGACCTTCGTCTCTGACTCATCTCTAGATCAAGCTATAGCCGCAAGTACAAGTTAAGAGCCAATCTGACATACGATCCCAAAGAGAATAGTGGAGAACATACAACCAGAAGCGGGTCATGCTACCGACGTGACCCATTAGTCGAAGGCAGCACCAACTCCTCTCTCGAGATTGGTGCCAGATCTGAAATCCCTTGGAAATCGCTTCATAGAAAGATGACGTCTAAGCATCGTTCTCAAGAACGAAACTCCTGGAAGGTAGTCAATCTCCCTAAAGGGAAGAGTCCGGATATCCATTATTCGAGGCGATAGAGAAGGCCAAGTTACCATCCAACATCTGAATGCCTCAGTGCGATCCTTATGAGGGAACTGGAGATCCTAGAGAACGTGTTTACCAATTTGAGACAAACATGTTACTCCTCCAGGTGTCGGACGTTGTTATGTACAGAGCCTTCCCTACCACATTAAGAAAGGCTACACATTCATGGTTTAAGTCACTACAACCAAGGTTCATATACTCATTTGCCTAACTATCAGACCTTTTTCAGAAGCACTTTGTAAGTAGTCGCTCACGAAGGAAGAACTCGACAAGCCTACTTAACATAGTGCAAGAGAAGAACGAGTCCTTAGCTTGATATCTCGAACGATTCAATGCGGTCACCTTGGAAGTTGATAATCTGGACGAATCTGTGAAGTATACTGCATTCCTTCGAAGCCTCTAACCCACCTCTAAGTTCACATTCTCCATCAACAAAAGCCCTCCAGGAAACATGAAATCTGTTCTCGAGAAGGCTAACAAGTACATTCAAGCTGAAGAATACCTGGAGACCCACAGAGGACGATGGGGAAAAAGCAAGGAAGAACAAGGGAAACAGTCGCGGGATTTGAGTCCCCGAGGAGGAAAGAAGGTGAAGAGCTCCAAACGTGATGAACGACATCCCAAAGACCCATTTTCCATGGAGAATTTGACGCCCCTCAATGCCATACCATCACAGATACTACACGAGATCAAAGACAATAAAGCTCTCAAATGGCCAGAGAAGATGAAATCTCGGGCGAATAAAAGTAAGAGAGAATTGTGGTGCCACTTTCACAACGACCATGCCCATGCAACTGATGATTGCGGATCACTTAAACGAGCAATCAAAGCTCTCATTAAGCGTGGCCAGTTGAGAAAGTATGTGGCACGCAAAGAAGGGCGATAAGAGGCACCCCCAACCGCTGAAGAAAGAGAAGAACGGAAAGAGAATGCATCCATAATCAACACCATCTCTGGGGGATTCGCTGCAGAGAGGCTCATCAGGACAAGCTCGAAAAGCATATGCTAGGGAAGTGTGCATAACGAGCCAACCCTCAAGTAAGAAACAGAAGACTGTACCCTTACCTGTTATCTCTTTTTTTGATAATGATCTAAAATATGTGAAGACTCATCACGACGATCCATTAGTCATCACCATCAAGGCCGAGAATTTTGATGTGAAACGTGTCCTGATCGACAATGGGAGTTCAGTTGAAGTTTTGTTCTATGATGCATTCAAGAAGATGAACATCCCTACAGATCGCCTTCAAAAGATGGACACACCTTTATATGGATTCTTCAATCATCCAGTCGCAGTCGAAGGTATTATCACACTCCTAGTTATGATAGGTACACCTCCGATGCAAGCAAACATGATGCTTGATTTTATGGTGGTGAAGGTCCCCTCTGCATACAATGCTATACTTGGACGACCTGCACTTAATCAATTACAAGCTATGGTATCGACCTACCACCTCAAGATAAAGTTCCCAACATAACAGGGGATTGGAGAAGTCAAAGAAGATCAGACTATAGCTCGACAGGCTATGTAACTTCGTGCCGATCAAAGAATAAGGAAGCACTCATCATTGAAGACCTCCGGGAAGATACAAAGATGCAAAAGAGCGAACCAGTGGAAGACCTCATTAGCATTGAATTATATCCCAGAGAGAAGGAGAAGACAGTTCAGATAGGTTCAAATCTTAAGGAAGACACTAAGCTCGACCTATTACGAACCTATGCGGACATCTTCGCATGGATAGCAGTAGACATGCATGGGATTGATCCCAAGGTCATTACACACAAGCTTAATGTTGATCCATCTAAAAAACCTGCCAAGCAGAAGAAGAAAACCTTTGCACCGAAAAGACAGGAAAAGATTGAAGAAGAAGTGGGCAAACTCTTAACTGCCAATTTCATTGAAGAGGTCTACCATCCTGATTGGATCTCCAATGTTGTCATGGTTCCAAAACCAGGCGGCAGGTGGCGAATATGTACTGATTATACATATCCCAACAAAGCATGTCCGAAGGATAGCTATCCCCTCCCGAGGATCGATCTTATCATTGACGCTACTTCGGGTCACGAACTCCTTAGTTTTATGGATGCATATTCTGGTTATAACCAGATCATGATTCATGAGGACAAGATTTCCAAAACTTCGTTCATCACTAAAAGATGGCTATACTGTTACAAGGTAATGCCCTTTGGACTTAAGAACGCCGAGGCAACTTATCAACGCCTGGTGAACATGATTTTTTGAGACTTGATTGGAAAAAACATGGAAGTATACGTTGACGATATGCTCATCAAGAGTATCAAGGCTGAATTCCATGTCAAAGACTTGAAATAAATTTTCAAGATACTCAGGAAGTATAAGATGAAACTGAACCCACTCTCAAGTGCGCTTTCAGAGTTGCATCGGGGAAGTTTTTAGGCTTCATGGTCTCTCAACATGGAATCGAGGCAAACCTAGATAAGACAAAAATACCATCCAAGCCATGATATCCCCAAAAACTATTAAGCAAGTTCAAGAGTTAACAGGTCGGGTTGCAGCCTTGGGAATGTCCATGGCTCGTTCAGCCGAACGATGTTTACCCTTCTTTAAAGCCATCAGAAAAGCAAAATACTTTGCTTGGACATAAGATTGTCAGAAGTCATTCAAAGAACTTAAGACATACTTGAGTTCTCCCCCACTACTTTCCAAGCCACTTCCGGGAGAAGACTTGTTTTTGTACCTTTCGGTTAGTGAAGTTGCGATCAGCGCCGTTCTGGTCAGAGATGAGAATGGGGTCCAAAGGTTAATCTACTGTGTCAACAAAATCTTTCAAAATGTAGAGACGAGATATCCAAAGATTGACAAGATAATGCTAGCCTTCATCACATTGGCAAGGCATCTTCGACCATATTTTCAGTCTCATACGATTGTGGTTTTAACGGATCAACCACTCAGAAAAGTTTTATTGAGCCCTGAGGCATCAGGAAGACTAGTGAATCGGTCGGTGGAATTAAGGGAATTTGACATCCAGTACAAGCCGCGCACTACGATCAAGGCTCAAGCCTTAGCGGATTTTATTGTCGAATGTACTTTACCTGAAGACCCCCCCTCATCTGGTGATTTTCGAAGCCCAAGATCCTTGGAATCTTTATGTGGACGGCTCCTCAGCCGTTGGTAGTAGTGGCACAGGAATCATCCTCATCAACCAAAAAGGTTTTGTTATTGAGTATGTACTCTGGTTTGGGTTTCAGGCCTCAAACAATGAAGCAGAATATGAGGCTCTCCTCGCGGGAATAAGGCTAGCACACATTTTGAAGGTAAATTCACTATCAGTTCACAGTGGTTCCCAATTGGTGGTCAACCATGTTTTAGGAGATTACGAAGCCAGAGATGAACGAATGGTTCAGTGCCTCCAGCTAGTCAAGACATTGGCGTCAGAGTTCAAAAACTTCACCATTTGTTAGATTCCCCGCGATCAAAACACACAAGCAGATATGTTGTCAAGACTCGCATCCGCCGAGATCACGGAGGTTCGATGCTCGGTCTACCTTGAATTCTTCAAGGAGCGTAGTATTAGTTCTCAAGTTGAGATTGGAGTGGTAGACCAAGAGACGTGTTGGATGGACCCGATCATCAAGTATCTATCTACAGGAGAATTACCCAGTGGAAGACATGAGGCACAAAATCTTCATGTCAAAGCTACTAGTTATGCATTGGTGGAAGGAGTGTTGTAGAAAAAATCCTTCAGCCTTCCTTATCTCAGATGTTTACGCCCATCAGAATCCTTATACGCAATAGAAGAAGTACATGAAGGGATATGCGGTCAACATCTAGGAGGAAGAACTCTGGCTCAGAAGATCTTAAGGCAAGGATATTATTGGCCCACGATGCAGAAAGACACCATCAAATTCACACGAAGGTGTGACAAGTGTCAGAAGTTTGCTCCAGTATCACATACACCAGTCCCGATCCTATAAGAGTGAATTTGTTTTATTTTGACTGGGTTATAGGTATAGGACGGGCCAAGTTTTTATTAAGTTAAATTTAAATACCGCATCAAATTCGACTCGACCTGTTGCCCCGTAACCACCTCGCATACATTTTATTTAGTAGTTATACTTCTGAGTCAGAATATAAGATGCAATCTCATCCGTTCATCTTGTTCATACAAATGTAGACCAAAAGCCCTAGCCACACCATTTCTGTGTGTGCGTCACACTTATTTCTTTTCTTCTTTGCATTGCACCACCTCCACCTCACCACATCCACTCATTCACCATCCAATGAACTAATCCAAACCAAAACACCACCCTGCTCTTCTCTTCTTCACATAATTCTAGACTCTCGCCGCACTACCTCTACCTGACCTTCTCTTCTTCATATTTATCTCCTCCAACATCAACCAAACCACACCACTGTTCCAGCCACCATCCACGATGCCAATCATTGACTACCGTCGATTCAAGCCATACTACCGCTGCACCATGATCATCCACAACGATAATTATTGTGGGAGTGTGGGCCTTGAGCCTTCTTTGCATATTGCTTACATTTTACTTATTTTGAACACTTAATATAAGTTTTTATTTATATGCATGGAATATGCTTTTTAGAGTTTAAACCATCTCTCTCTCTCTCTCTCTCTCGATTTTTTCCTTCTTTTGTGTAACGCTTAAAATTTAAAACAATAGCTTATGTCTTATATCGACAACATAGCCCGATAGGTTAGGGTGGGATTAGGTTTCTTATATAGTCCATGGGATCGGGGGATGGAATTCCTATCCCCGGCCTCAATGGCGGTTTAGAGCTGGAGTTGCAGATTTGAGCTACTGGGCTAGGTATGAATCTATCAAACCCCTATCTAATCTACTCTATTGTTATCTCTAAGATTGCCTCGCCCATCTCTATTGTCAGAGTCGCCTATCCCCGCGGGTGAGTCCTTGTGCCGGAGCACTCAGAGCGTGTCAAGGTAGCATCCCGGAGGAGCTGTCTACCCGACTGGCTGAGGTAGCATCCCGGAGGAGCCGTCTACTTGGCGGAAGGGGATTTGAAGAGCTCCCTGGCAGAGATAGTGTCCCGGAGGAGTCGTCTATCCCCGCGGGTGAGTCCTTGTGCCGGAGCACTCGGAGCGTGTCAAAGGTAGCATCCCGAAGGAGCCGTCTACCTGGCAGAATGGGAGTTGAAGCTCACTGATGGAGATAGTGTCCCAGAGGAGTCGCCTATCCCCGCGGGTGAGTCCTTGTGTCGGAGCACTCGGAGCACGTCAAGGTAGCATCCCGGAGGAGCCGTCTACCTGGCAGAAGGGGAGTTAAAGAGTTCCCTGGCAGAGATAGTGTCCTGGAGGAGTCGCATATTCCCGCGGGTGAGTCCTTGTGTCGGAGCACTCGGAGCGCGTCAAGGTAGCATCCCGGAGGAGCCGTCTACCTGGCAGAAGGGGAGTTGAAGAGCTCCCTGGCGGATATAGTGTCCCGGAGGAGTCGCCTATCCCCGCGGGTGAGTCCTTGTGTCGGAGCACTCAGAGCGCGTCAAATGTAGCATCCCGAATGAGCCGTCTACCCGACAAGCCGAGGTAGCATCCCAGAAGAGCCGTCTACCTGGCGGAAGGGGAGTTGAAGAGCTCTCTGGCGGAGATAGTATCCCGGAGGAGTCGTCTATGCCCGCAGGATGTTGTACATTCCGGAGAATGGGTCGAAGTATGTTCCATGACCAAGGCAATGTGCGCATGGTGTGGTGAATGAGTGTGATGCCCAGAGGGCATGTAACATGATTGTGGCGCATGGGCGCAATGAAGTGAGTATGGTGTCGGGGGCACATCTGTGTTAGTGGCGCGTAGCATGTGCGCGCGACGGAGTGCATATGGTGCCGGGAGCACGATAGTGTGATAGAGAGACTGGGGGCACGGCTGTATCAGTGGCGCAGCGCACGGACGCGGCGGAGTGAGTAAGGTGCATGGGGCACGTTTGTGTGAATGGTAAGGCATGGACGCGACATAGTGCGTATGGTGCCGGGGGCACGGTAGTGTGACAGAGAGTAGGGAGGCACGGCTGTATCAGCGGCGCGGTGCACGGGCACGGCTGAGTGTTGGAGTGCGACACCCGGACGCCAGCGACGGGGGTCGCGGAGACGACGTCCGAGCGATGGACGATGAGCGTCGCGGAGTTGGCGCGCGGGTGACGTCCAGACAACTGGCGACCGGGGTCGCGGAGTGACGTTCGGGCGACGGGGTCTCGGAGTGACGTCCGAGCGACGTGGTCGCGGAGTGAGGTCCGGGTGATCGGGGTCACGGAGTGAGGTCCGGGCGACGGGGTCGCGGAGTGATGTCCGGGCGACGGGGTCGCGGAGTGATGTCCGGGCGACGGGGTCGCGGAGTGATGTATGGTCCCTTGAAAAGAAGTGAAAATGTTAAGTATGGAAGCCAAAGGCCAACCCCCAAGGGGAGGCTGAGGCTGACCCCAAGGGGGAGACCAAGGCCGAGGTCGATCCCAAGGGGGAGGGCAAGGCCGACTTCCTTCGACAAGCGCCAAGGTGCGCCGACAGGTGACGGGCAATGTGCGATGGTCGGAGCGTGATGAGCAGTCGCGCAAGGATGAGTTTCTTGGTGACGAAGTCACGTAGAAGAAGTAAGAAGTGCACGTGACTTGAGCGTGCACGCTTTGACCGGTTGTGAGCGTTGAATGTTGACTGTTACTTGTGCGGACGTGTCATGCAAAATGAGACCACAGTGGGCTTTTGGGTGCGACCAGAATAGGTTGGGAACAGTTGTTTAAATTGAAATCTCAGGATCTTATATGAGAAGTGAGTGTAAACCTCAGGGGGTTCAATGCAAATTTACCCTAATTTTTATTACTCACTTTTTTATCATTCTTCAAAATTTTAACATGTTTTTTGCTACTCTTTCTTTTTTCCACTCTTCATCTTTTTTTATCAATGAGCTTTCTTCCCAGTGGTATACCTCCAACAAATCATACCAACACAAGAAGAACATATCACTAACCACCTAAAGCAGTAAATTTGACACAACATACAAGATGTTTTTATTCGGTAGAATAAGATCCGGTAGCCACTTTAATTACGGAGTACTTGATTGGTGAATATCTGATGTTTTACTAGTTCGGAAAGATAATACGATTAAACTTTTAGACTGACGATTGGTGAATTATACTCGGCATTCCTGTTTTACCCTTTCGCTTGTACCCTTTGCTTTAGCTTTTTGACTTCCAGTTTCGTCCACGCATTCTATACTTAAACTTCTCCCATTATAAATTGATAATGGTAGAAAAGGTATTTCACAAAGTTACTTACTTATGTGGAAAAGACTGTGTTTGAAGTCCCTTAGAAATTGATGCAGATTAGTGCTGCTTTTTTGTTTTCGTTTGTTGCCTTGCTTAAACACCCCTCTTAGAGGGCCACGTGGGTATCACGGATAGACGGGACATTCACTTGATTTAAAACGGTTATACTATTTTGAGTACGAATGATTTAAATAAAAAATGTCAGAGTTTTAAATGCCAAACTAAAAATATTATGGTCTTATTTGCTACAGATTATAAATCTTAGAGGGTTATTTATAATTTAGCTTACTTTTACCGCGCCTGGCATAAGCCTCGATGGCCCTATATATAAAGTCTAAAGATGACTTCCCTCAAAAGTCATTCAAACATGACTTCCCTCCCTCTCCCTCCAACTCCCTCACTTGAATCAGCCACTGCCCCCCCTGGTTCTTCGAATGTGCTGCTGCTAAAGCCTGACATGGAGATAAATCAGAGACTTGTCAATCCTTATGAGTGTCACGCTACGACCGTTACGCCAAGTGAATCTTCAATTCTCTCCTTCTTTTAATTTCTTATTCTTCTTCTTCTTGTTATTTTCGAGAAGTTAAGGCTTCTAAGGTTAGATGTATACATATTTGTGTAATTGTGTGTATATAGCTAGAGAGAGGTAGCATGTGCGTGGATTTCTGTGTTTTGTGAAATTTGAGAGAGAGAGAGAGAGAGAGTGAGAGATCATGATAGTGTAGGATATATGTGAGTGTGTGTGTGACGTAGAAAGGAGATTGAGATTTGTGAACGGAGATGAGAAAGTTGAAAGTTCGAGAGATAATAACATGTAGTTCAATTGTTAGTGCGTGTGTGTGTGTTAAATGTTTTTTGAATGTGCATCTCGCCAGTTCCTGTTCTTCAATTTTCTCCTCGATCTCCTCCTTGAATGTGGATTTCTAGTCTTATTTGAGAAATTATAGCTATAACACTTACATATATATATATCTTCGTTTGAATCTAAATATGTTTGTGTTTGTGTGTTATATCCGTTTGGTACGTTGATTAATTAAGAAGTAGATTTGCTGCTGGAAGATTTAAGCAGATGTAACCAATGAGAAGTGTGTGCGCGCGTGTATGTGTGTGTAAAGAGACATTGAGTAGAATAGAAGTGTGCGTGACTTTGTGTGTATGTGGTTTAGAAACAGAGAGTAATGGAGACCAAGTGAGATTTGAGTCTGGAGAGAGAGAGATCGGAAAGAGAGGAGCACATGCATGTACGCAGTTAAGTTACAGATCAATCAGTCAATAAACTGTGCGTGTGTGAGTTTTCTTCATTCAATTGACAAATTGTTTGACAGGGATCACTGAATCAACAACTGAGAGACCGAAGAAGCCTGGCCTTTACGTCCCCAAAGCACCGCCAGCAAAATGGCCCTTGCCTCCACCAGTACCCATTGAGGAACCTGAAGTGAAAGAGGAGGAACCTGAAGTGAAAGAGGAAGAGAATAAAAGTAATAAGAAGAAGTTGTTTCCGTTTTGCCCCATTCTGTGAAGGCGACTGCAAATAAAAGAGTATCTCAATCGTTACGTATGTTTCATGGAGGAGTTGCATATGGATATCCTCCCACAGTACTGGTGCCACAGAAATGTTTCTATGAAAATTTGTGCATAGCTGTCACTATCTAGTCAACCTGATTTCTGTTTGTTATGTCAATGCGTTACCATGCATGTTAATGAGATCAATGGTGACTTAATACGGTAGGAATCCTAATCTTTTGCTTCTGGCAAAAACTTGATTGATGCACTCACAATCTGTTCATGGCACAACCATTCATCCATGGCACAATGCATAGTTGCATGTTTGTGCTTAAGTGATAGTAGTACAAGGGTGAGTTATTAGTAAACAGGAGAGTGCTTGAAAGAATTTGCTTGCTTGCTTGCTTGCGAGTTACTATTGGCTCAACATGACATGAGCTATTGATGTTCACTGTAGCTATTCAGCGTCGGTGTAAGTTGGAGAAACCGTTCCTTCACTTTTCTGTTATCTTGCAGATTCAGTGTACTGGTTCGAGCCACGCGCATATTTTTGCACGCTCCACAAACGTGAGCCACTATTTCAGAGTGTACATCCACTCTGTTCGCAGACGATTAGAATGAATGACTAGCAAGCCACTCATGTGCGAAGCATTTTTTTTATGAATCTTAAGGTGGTCATTACTGTTCAATCCTCAAACTCAATTTAATTGCATTACAATGCACTACGTTGTGGTGAGTCTTCCATCTAGGTAGGTGGTTGGTCATGTGCCTGAAACGTGGGCACATTTGAAGAAGCATTTCCGTCCAAAACAGCACAAAAGAACCAATTGCAAAGTTCTCTCTCTCTATTCTCCCTCACACCTCATCGTCGCCGCCGCCAATACACAACTACTACCGTTCTGCCTAGCCCAGCCCCCTGCCCAGCCAGCGTCGGAGCTTCCATCCCTAACACCAACACAGACCAAACCACCACAGCACAGCCCTCGATCGCTCCACCCTCCACCTTCCATTCACTGCCCAGCCACTGTCAAAATACCACAAGTAGCTTCCTTCTTCATCTACTTCCTTAAGCAATTGCATGAGAAGCGGGTGGTTGATGGGTCCCTGTAGGGCCTAGATCGACGGGAAGAGAATGGTGAAGGGGATGGGGGAGGGGGAAGGGGATCCACGAAGAGGGAGGGGGAGATGATGGTGGTGGAGGAGAGAAAGTGAGGCGAGGATCGGGCTGGGAGGAGGGCGGGCGATAATAGGTTTTTGGTATGGTGGTGGCGGTAGAGGCGTTGTGGTAGCAGTGGCGACAATAACATTTGCCGAGATATGGAATTAGGTTTTCAAGCTCTAACTTGAAAATTAGGATTTAATTAGGATTTCAAACCCTAATTTAGAAATCAGGGTCAAATTAGGGGGTTTCCAAAGGGCTTTGTAATAGGTTTTTTATGCTGTGACATAAATGCCCACTTTAATGTACCCATGCGACGGACGGACACATGCCCTTTTTGGATGAAAAATATGAACAGATGGACTAATTTATAGATGGAGCAAAGTGTGGAGACTAATGTGGCAACATTTGTAATCTAGGGACCACTTTGAAAACGCAACTGTAATTTGAGGGATTATTGGTTAACCCAATTTCTATTTTCATACACATCTATATATTTCGAAATTAAATCTTACCCCTTATACTAGAGGGTGTTTGGGATTGATTAAATTTTGGTCAAATCTGATTTAATCTAGATTAAATCAGGTTTGTGGGTGTTTGGCAAAAGAGATTAACAGATTTAATCCATCTCCAAAAGCTAAAAACTGATTTAATCCATAATCCTCAAAAGTGAGGATTATGAAATAATCACTTTTTCCATAATCAGGTTTGACCATGTAATTTACCATCATATCCCTATATTTTTTACAAAAAGACCTCTCATACCCCTTAATTAATTAGATAATTGCTGGAGTTTATCTCTTCTCTGCTAACCTTTTTTTTCAATACTAATGTTCGTGATGCTATCTGTGATGCAATTTCTGCTAGATAATTTTTTTTTTTATTTTGCGCAAGATAAACTTTATTTGTAATTTTGGGATGTTATCGTACTATAAGCAATAACGTGAGATTGTTTATGTTTTTTAATTTAAAATAAAAAGTAACAACTTTTGTAGGACGTGAAAATAGTTATTTTCATAATTTATTTGGACATTATAATTATTTACGAATAAAAGTTATGTTAACGTTGCATGGATATTATAAAAATTGTTTATTGAATGCCCTCTATGGTCATTTTGTTATAGTGAAATTGATTTAAGTACTTTTTATGCAAACATTTTTTATAAATTTAATCTAATTTATAACTATTTTTGCCAAACAACAAACTGATTCTGATTAAATCAGATTTTGAAAACTGATTAAGATTTAAGCAGAAACCAATTCTTCTTTCTGGAAAAATTCTAAGATCTTGTGCACAAATACAATGTAGAGAATTTATTGTAAACATCTCTTTGGGGGTTGTAACAGTCATTACCAAATTGTGAGGCATGACTTGTGCCAGAAGATAAGTTGGAGGAGGGAGTCCTAAATGTCATGTGTAAGGATTGGGATCTTGTATCCATTTCTGTGAGAGAGGGGGGAGAGAGAGAGAGAGAGGGGGAAGAGAGAGAGAGTAACCATGGTTACAGCCCCCTCTCTCTCTCCCCCCTCTCTCACAGAAATGGGTACAACACCCCTGTTGTAACCATCATGGGTTACAACAAGGGATCCAAATCCCATGTATAAAGGCTTGGCTAGCCAAAGCTAGTCGATGGGTTATCAAAGCAAAAAAGGACGCGGGAAGGTCTACTATACATTAGAGCTGGAGCTTCTAATTTGCTCGTAATATTCTTTTTTCGGACAATAAAGTAGGAATGACAATAGGGCGGGTTGAATGCGGATTTTATAAGATCCACACTCGTTCTAGTAGCCGAAATACGCGACTCCGCCTCCGTCCCGCCATCGGGTCTAAGGATGGGAATACCATCTGCAATCCGACAATCTATTGAAAGACCCGACCTTGTCCCGATCTACCCCGACCTACACCATTCATGTACAAAAATGGAGATTGAAAGATGAAACACAACCCGAAAAATTCGAACTTTCTGATCAACTAATTTTGGGACTTTGACGACTAGCCAACGATCAAATGAATCCTCAATAGTTTTCCAAGTAGCATATGAAGGAGATAATGTAGGCCGCAAGACTCAGTAGTTTTCCAAGAAGATCATTGTAAAACTCACCAAGTGTTGGTCCAAATTCTATGGTCCCTTGAAGGGGATTAAGGTAATGCATATGTGATTGGCATCAAGAACCATTTTGCTTGAGTCACTTTGAGGAGGTCGGAACCCACTAAAGGACATGAACCAAATCAGCATGAGTTAGGGATGACCGTGCGGCGCTGAAGTAATGAGGTCGAAAAGAAGAGGTGAAAGGCTGGAGGTCGTGAGGTCAACAATGGTTGTTCCTGGAAGGGGTGACCGTGCAACGCAAAGAAAAGGTGAAAGGCTGAGTGCGGCGGAAGAGAGAATAAGAGACATGAAATATGGGTAAGGTTTTTGCCTACTAATTATATTACATGGATGGACGGCTGAGATTGGACGAAAAGATCAAATTTAGGGTTGGGATGAAAACTAACATATATCATAGGTGGGGTCCATACGGGTCAATGGACAGGTCACATACTGAGGCGGTTAGACTAAATACCAAAACTGACATGTACTTGTTGTGAGTCTAAAATTTTACTATCATACCCGCCCGATAATTTGGTCAAAGTAAAAAAAATCCGCTCCTATAGGATTGGGGAGGTCAGATATCCGGCGAATGCAAATCAAATTGCCATTCCTACAATAAAGGTTCAACTTCCGGTCTTCCACCATATATCTTATTTATTAACAAACTGTTTTAGTGCTGCAGAAAATATCACTTCGACGACTAGAATTTAAGAGCCTTTTCACTACAAGAAATAAGGCTTTTAGCGACTAGAAAATCCGTCGCTAAAAGTTTTAGCGATGGAACTACCGTCGCTAAAAGTCTCTCGTATAAAATTCTATTACTAAAAGTTTTGCGACGGAATTTTAAAATCCGTCGTCTAATATTGAACTTTTTGCGACATATGTATTTATTAATTAGCGACGGAATATCCGTCGCTAATTATATTTTACGTATTTTAATTTATTTTCTTTTTTGTGAAATTAGCGACGGTATAAATGTTTTAGCGACGGAGAGCTCCGTTGCTAAATGGGATCTTTAGTGACAGAATATTCCATTGCTAAAACGCTTATAGTTAAGTACACTTTTAGTGACAGAATTAATCTGTCGCTAAAAGTCAATTTTTTTTATTTTTCTATTGCCCAGACCTATAATAAAAAAATTCAATGCTCAACAACAACACACAATCCCAATACACAAACAAATATATATAATCAATCATAAAAAATATTTATTATAAAAAAAACTCATGATGTACAAGTCGGGAACCAGATACAGCCGGTTAGGGGAGGGGAGAAGAGTACAAGCTGGGCGGGGGGGATAAGCAGGGACTGGGCATGAGAAGGGCCTCATCAGGGGTTGCCGAGTCCCGGATCTGGATCCTGCTGATCCGGGGCCTGCTCGGCATGTCCAGCAGCGGTGCTTTACTGATCCTGCTCCCTGATCATCCTCAACACCACCGTAGCAATGCACTAGATCTCCTCCTCGGCCAACGGACGCGGAGGAGCTGGTGTCTGTGGAGGGGCAATGTGGGGTGGGGACGATCCTATCACGGCACGTGCAGTTGTGCTAGGTAGGCCATGTATGCGGCCTTTTGGCCGATTGACAACCTCTGGTACATCCAGCCATCGCTTCAACGCCCCAGTACTCGCACTAGTGGACGCTGATGGCTGTCCGGACGGCTGCTCGGAGCCCCTAAGCTGTTCATACGAGGCCTGCAAGAACAGTGAGTCAAAGATATGTTAGTGCATTAATTAAGCGGGAAAAAATTGAATAGAAAGACAAAAAATTAACTTAAACAAATTGACTTACATCGATCCGCTGGGAATATCCGAAACACAGTCGCCCGCCCAGTGCGCATCGTCCTTGTCCTTCTTCCGCACGTGCGTCTGATTATACGTCAGAGTTATGACCTCATCCGCCTCCAGCTCCAGGTGCTCGACCGCATTCATGTGTCGGACGATGTCGTGTGCCACCGACCCCCCCATGTGCGTCGGATCTCTGTTCTGTCTGTTCTCGGCCCCGCTCTTACTCTTGGTGTCCCAGCCTGGATCTGCAACCCACAGATCTATCATCTGCCCCCGTACGGTCGGAGATATCCAATGTGGGGGATATGTCTTCATCTCCTTAATCGGGGCACCCTTGGGCAGCATCTTCTTCGCCCAGTCCCGTGTGTCGGGGAGCCATCGACGGTAATTCTTGTCGATGTAAGCAAAAAAGGCCTGCCGCCCCAGCGCCTGCTGATCAGGCGAGTCAAAGGTGAACCCCTCATGTAAGGCATTCAATAACACAAATTAATTTAAATACTAAATTCTAATTAAACAAATACTATCGCAGAAAAAATACTTCAACGTACAAGCCACTCCTCCCATAGGGACTCCCTCGCAGCGGCATCCCAGTCCTTCCAGTATAGGCGTGGCTCGAAGAATTAGCCCTTCACAAGAACGCCGATCTTCATCCTCACCTGATCTCCAAGATCCTGCCAAATAAGTAAATAAATAAATTCATACAGTTCAAATATAAATTAACACCCCAAAAATTTAAATATAACACATGATGTGATTTTTTTTACTTACTGGCCCTCATGGGTGAGCATAACTCTCTATTTACGCTGGGGGTCGATGCGTACCCTGCGTGTCGGGCCACGGCCTCGTCGAGATCCTACAAAATACAGACATTAATACAATTCAAATATATACTTTAAATATAAGGCTAGCGAAAATTGACTAAACATCGTTATCAACTATACCTGAGGTAGAACCCATGGAAGAAGGAGAATCAACGCGCATGGGGATGAATCTGCATCAAGCTGGGGCGACGGCTGGGGCCTCGTCTGCTGTACGCAAGCACTCTGTGCCTCGTCATCAGTGGGCGATGATGAGGTGGGACCCACCAGGGAGGAAACAGCTCGGCGTCCACCCCGGCCACGAATAGCCCGTATCCTATCCATATCTGACTTCGTATAGATAAATTGCAAAGACATTAACACATTAAAAACAATAATTTGGCAGAAATCATCATCGGCACTATATATATGAACGGAACTACAAAAACACATCAATATGAACAAAGTTCTAAAATGTTACTACATTTTTTAGAACATGTTACAACACATCAAATTCTTAACCCACTGACAGAACTTCTCCACTTGTTTCTTGTCTAGACAGTAAGGTGCTTTTGGAAGTATCGTCTTCCCGCTAACTGTCCGAGGATGCAATTCACGGCGTACACCCAACTGTTGTAGATCCCTTATCGCTTTAAGGTGATTTTTCGATTTTCCCTTAACATTCATCACTGTCTTGAACACATTATAAAAAATGTTCTTCTCAATATGCATCACATCCATGTTGTTTCGGATAACGAGCGTCCTCCAGTAGGCTAACTCCCAGAAGATACAAAATTTTCTCCAGTTGTGCTCTTTCCCGTACCCTGAAATCTTCTGATCTGGCACACATTTGCCGTGTGGTATGTCAGTATCAAGTGCCTCCAGGTGTGAGAGCACTTCTTCACCATATGGGTAGTCCAGTGTGACAACCCCACAATCGATTGTCCCATCAAATTTATCCTTCAGCCTACAAAACTGATGTCCCGGTGGCAAAAGCTTACGGTGACATCCGAACCACGAGGGCTTTCTGTCGTGCTTCAACGTATGACTGGGGTTCACTCCCATACAAGCAGGGCATGCTAGCTTCCCATGTGTGCTCCAGCCACACGTCATTCCCAATGCGGGGAAATCATGTATCGTCCACATCAAAGCAGCCCTCATCTGAAAATTCTGTTTAAGGAATGCATCATATGTTTGGACTCCATGATTCCATAATTGTTTTAACTCATCAATCAACGACCTTAAATACACATCTATGTCCTTGTCGGGACTCTTCGGCCCTGGAATAAGCAACGACAAGAACATGTACGGCTTCTTCATGCACATGCCTGGTGGAAGGTTGTACGGGACAATAATAACAGGCCAACATGAGTAAGGCGTGGTAGACTGACCGAAAGGGTTGAACCCATCGGTTGCGTGACCAAGTCTAACATTTCGAACCTCCTAGGAAAAGACTGGATGCCTGCGGTCAAACTCCTTCCACGCCTCTCCATCAGCTGGGTGTGTCAGCACATCGACATCATTGCTACGAGTCTCACGGTGAGCCCTTATATGTTCAGCCGTATTGGAGGAGTAGTACATTCTCTGAAGCCGTGGTGTGACCGAAAAATATCGCAATATCTTTCATGCAATGTTTTTCTTCTTTCCTTTGTCCTGTTTGTACCTCGAATGATCACATACTGGACACTGTGACAACTCCTTATTCTCTTTCCAGAACAATACACAATCGTTATTGCACGCATCTATCCGCTCATAGCTCAACCCAAGTTTCCTCATCATCTTCTTCACGTCATAGTACGACGGCGATAACTGTTCACTTTCGGGCAGAATTTCTTTGATGGAGGTAACAAACTCGTTAAAACCTTTCTCACTCAGCCCGTGGTCTGATTTCAACTGTAATAACCTACTAACCGCAGATAGCCGTGTGTGTTTC